>VNJZ01003467.1:0-43713 GCA_008042795.1 Drosophila asahinai
GTAAAGTGGTTAAAATTAGAAAGAATTAGAAAATTAAATTTACAAAATAAATATATTTCAACATGAGGTCTGGACATAGAGATCCTAGGCATGGAGTATCTAAAACCATAGGTAAAGTGGTTAAAATTAGAAAGAATTAGAAAATTAAATTTACAAAATAAATATATTTCAACACAAGGTCTGGACATAGAGATCCTGAGCGTGAAGTGCTTATAACCACAGGTAAAGTGGTTAAAATTAGGAAGAATGTGAATCAGAAAACTAAATTTACAAAATAAATATATTTCAACACGAGGTCTGGGCATGGAAATCCTCAACCTGGAATATCTAAAACCACAGGTAAAGTGATTAAAATTAAGAAGAATGCGAAGCAGAAACGCGATAAAACCACAGGTGGTTAAAATTAGAAAATTAAATTTACAAAATAAATATATTTCAATACGAGGTCTGGACATAGAGATCCTAGGCATGGAGTATCTAAAACCACAGGTAAAGTTGCCAAAATTAGAAAATTAAATTTACAAAATAAATATATTTCAAGACAAGGTCTGGACATAGAGATCCTGAGCGTGAAGTGCTTATAACCACAGGTAAAGTGGTTAAAATTAGGAAGAATGTGAATCAGAAAACTAAATTTACAAAATAAATATATTTCAACACGAGGTCTGGGCATGGAAATCCTTAACCTGGAATATCTAAAACCACAGGTAAAGTGATTAAAATTAAGAAGAATGCGAAGCAGAAACGCGATAAAACCACAGGTGGTTAAAATTAGAAAATTAAATTTACGAAATAAATATATTTCAAAATACAAAAATTCAAAATACATATTTACAAAATAAATATATTTTAACACAAGTTCTGGAGATGGAAATCCACAACATGGAGTACCTAAAACCACAGGTAAAGTAAAATTAAGAAGAATGCGAAGCAGAAACGCGATCAAACCACAGGTAAAGTGGTTAAAATTAGAAAATTAAATTTACAAAATAAATACATTTCAACCCGAGGTCTGGGCATGTAAATACACAACATGGAGTACCTACAACCTCAGGTAAAGTGAAAATTAAGTAGAAATCAAGACAAATAAAATAAATAAAAATAATTAATCACTAGAACTCAATCAAATTAAATGAAGAAGTGGCGACTTGTGCCTGCAAGTGCCGGAAACTGAATGAACACTTCCCGGAACCAAATGGCAAAAGCTAAGAAAAAAAGTCTAGGCCTACTTGGAGCTACTGGTTCACCGAATTCGTTTATCGCTTATCGATAGGATGAAGATTGATAACTATCGATGGCCTAACTATCGATTAGAAGAAACGCGAAAAAAAACTGTAAACAAATGTTGAAATATGTAAATAAAAACTCTTAAAATTTATTTTGTTTTGCTAGAATTCTTTCTGTACCATCAATACCATTAAATACCCAGAAATTCTCCAAAAATTTATTCAAAAAATACCATAACAATGTGGCCAAATTTTTGGTTAAAAAAATACCCATTAAGGGTCACACTTTTTGGAACTTTCTTGGGCAGTCACAAGATTATAGTAATTATTAAACATAATAAAAATGTAATTTAAAATATTTGTGGTTTCGAATGGGTTCTGCTTAAATGGCTTCCCATAGCCTTAGATTTCGCATCAATATCGGCCTCATCCCTGCTCGTTTCATTTGTCTCGTTTTGTGTGAATTTAACGCTCTGTTGTTGTGCGTTTGACCGAAACAATGAAACATGGAGTCCCTGCCATTTTCCTAGTCATTTTCCCAGCCATTCCTGCCCTCATACCTTCCACAAACTTTTCCATCTGTCTTGCCCCAAGTTTTCCTTCGCCTTGTGTTCGTTTACTTGCATATCGAGTTGCCTTCCCAGCAGCAGCAGCAGCTTCCATTTCCTTTAATCGTCTGTCCAAGTGTCAGTCCGTTTTGTTTGATTGATTTTTACACCCTTGGCCGACGGTTAGTCCAATGGATTCCTCAACGGAGAAAAATTCAATTTGGAAATGGAGGAAAACGCCATGAACAACACAAAGCGTTTTGTGACTACAGAAACCTATGTAAGTTCATTTCTGGATCAATGGGAATTTTTATATTAACATTGTAAAATATGGTAATAATAATAAAATATATTAGTATATTAATTTTGTTCTTGAACTTGAAATAGATTGCAATAAATAATTCTAAAAATTAAAGCTCTGGTATTTTTTTCTTAATTAAGTATATAGTTTTCTAAAGACTCCCCAGAGCTTGATCTTTCCCTTGAAGTTTCCTTCTCAGAGGTGAATCTCGCCACGTACCTGGCATTGAGCATGTCCTCTGCTGGCCTGTCGTTGTGCGTCAGGAACAGTTCGTTAAGTTTACTTGATTTGCCTAGTAATAAATTTGCAAGAAGCCTCTTCTGCTACCCCTGCCTACCGCCGACAAAGTCGTTGTTATGTCATCGACACGCTGAGGTGAAAGACAAACAACTTTATGCCAAGTTGTTAACAAAGTGAGCCAGCGACCTCAACGACCCCAAGAAGGGGGCGAGGTCGAGGGTTGAGGGGTTCTGGCAGGTGCAAATATAAGTACAGTGAGTGCCGAAAAGAAATAATAGACTTTGTAGGAAGTGTTAAAAAGAGTAAAGTTGTAATTAAATTATATTTTGTTGTGTAATAGCTTTCCAATATTATTTTATTTTTATTGTAGTTTTGTTAAATTGTATTGTTGGTAAGCTCTAGACATTATTCAACACTGTTTATGAGTTAATGTTAAAAAAAGTTGCAAATATAAGTCCAGTGAGTGTCGAAAATAAGTAATAAACTATGTAAGAAGTGTCAAAAAGAGTAAAATTGTAATTAAAATAATTGTATTTATTAATATATTATTTTATTTTTATTGTAGTGTTGTTAAATCGCATTGTTGGAAAGCTTTAGACGTTTGTCAACACTGTTTTCGAGTTAATGTTAGACAAACCACTAAACCATTTTGATTTCAAGGAAAAACAGAAACGTAATGATATTCTATATGTATTATTCGGAGATATATTTAATAATCTAGTAAAAATGGAAGTAAAGGCAGTCAAAGTTTTATTTAACCAACAGTGGAATTCTATTAGTGTTGGTAGCTATTTTAATCAAATTGAATTTAATGCAAATAGAAAATAAAAAAAAATCGGGTAATTAATTATTTTATTTTACCATTTAATTGTGACTTTCCGCTGTATAGACTGTTCACTGTACTTGGCTGCAGAAATATGCTCACTGTCTCTCTGTTCGCCTCCGTCTCCGTCTGTGTCTCTTTCACTTGACGAGACAATTGACTGGAAAATGTTGTTAATGAACTTTGTGCGACATTTTGATTAGCTGTCAGGTGGGGGTCAGCGCGCACCCCCCCAGTTTTTCCTCCTCTCTGCCATTTTCCCACCCTTCCACCTGGATTTTTCCACCTCTACCCCCCCTGTTGTCGTGTTGCAAACAAAGGTCAACAAGTGCCACAGTAGCCAAATGATGGATGTCAAAGTTGCTTTTGGTAACACTTGACATACATTTCCCCCCCGAAGGAGATACCAAGGAGCAATGGAACGGCAAAGGAGCAAGGAGCCAGAGAACTGGAGCGGAGAAGAGAAGCGGAGACAGCTGAGATTCCAATTCCGGGGGCTTGACAATGCCATTTTGTCACACTGTGATAGAACACAGCGAAAATAACAGTAACTGCGAACAGAAAAAAACAGAAAAAATATAGGAAAAAAAGTTAGTTTCTGCGGAAAAGTTGTAAACTTAATTTATAGTTTTTAAGCAGCCGTGTTGGTTGGGGTTTGCCCCGAGTTTCCCGCCAGTTAGTTTCCCCAGTTAGAAAAATGCTGCTGCCAAGGGACACGGGCACACGGGGCGGCTCGGGGGTGGAAAATGTTCACATTTCATTCTCGCCTCGTCGCCAGGAATTTCCAAATGAAATATTTGACTTTTAGTCTAAAAAGTCAGCAGAAAAGTTGGCCAAACAGACTGCGACTGCGACCAAAGTGCCCCAGCATTTAAATGTGCATTAAGTTCAAAGGGGGAATCGCTTTAAATGTTTTGGAGCGTGGTATTGAGCCCAACTTTGGAGCATCTCCATTTAATGAGCGCTTCTTGAGTGGATGTGGATGTGGATGTGGAACTGGAACTGCAAGTGGAGCGTCCATCTACAAATGGGATGAGAGTCCTATCCTGTCCTGCAATTATGCCAGCCATCGATGCCAAAACTCCTGACAGCCAGTCAACATTTTTGGTGCACCGAAAGCAATTTCAAGGACCAAAGGTTATCGTTTGGGTTAACTTAAGACCTTGAATTTATTGACACTGAATTATCAAAGGCTCTTAAACGATAAAAAAATAATTATCTGTTGATATAAAAAATATTAGAATATATCTAAAAATTGTATTTATACTTAAACTTATTTTTAAATATAATTAAAGCACATACATAAATTCCTCATGTGGTACGAGGTTTTCTTTTCCGTGTGCTCAGGGAAATCATGTCCGAGGAAAATAATTTTTCGTGGTGCTTCGAAGAGTACAAGACACACACACGTGCATGGCAACCTTGAAGCTCTCTCCCTCTCTCTCTCATTTAGTTGGAGCAACCTTTTAGGGCAGCTGCCTCCTGCACCCTCTGCCCTCTGGCTTAGTCCTTTTGTTGGAGCCTCGGAGCAGGGGCTGGGGCAGGACGTGGCGTCTTCATCTCTTGGCCAGAGCCAGAGTTGTCCAGAAATAGTGAGCCTGTTTTCCAAACATCCTCACATTTGACTGCAGCGAAAAGGTAGAGCTGACACAATGGGACTTTTGGGATTTCGAAGGACCAGAACTAGGGGATACCCTGTGTATTTTTTGCAGCAAGTAATATCATTCAATATTATTATTTTATTTTTTTTTGTAGTGTTGGTAAGTCATGGTGCTGGAAAATGCTGGAAGATTGCCACTACTGTTTTTGAGTTAATGTTAAAAAATTAGCAGTAAGGGCAGTTTGCGCCTTACAGCACAATTCGGTGCTTAACAGCAATAATCAGTAGATAACAGTGTAGTTAACAGGAATATGTTATTTTTTCAGGATCAGATCAATTTTAGAAGGGCAGAAAAAAGTGGAATGTTATGGCACTCTAAATGTATTATTCAGTTTTATGCATATAATAAAGTAATAGTAGAGGAAGTTAAAACTTTCACAGTTTTACGTTTCCAACACTGGATACTTAATTAATGTTGGTAAGTTAGAGAATTGGTAAGTTACAGTGTTGGTAACTTATTTATATATTTGCAACTGTATACTTTATCAATTCGTATTAATAGTTTGCTTTACAACATTGTTAAAAAAGGAAGTTAAAACAGTCACAGCTTTAAATTTAAATTAGAGTTGTTAAGTTATAGTGTTGGTAAGCTATTTATATATTTTTTGGTTTTGGTTACTAGTTAATTCTTATTAATAGTTTGCTTTACAACATTATAAAAAGAAAGTAAAAAAAGGTAACAGCTTTAAAATTCCAACACTGTTTTCTGCATAGTGTTGGTAAGCTATTTACTTATTTTTTTTTTCCTGTATACTTTTGTTAATAGTTAAACCTAATCGAACTAAAGGCCGTGCACTCCCCGAAAGTCCAGAATGATGGCTGGATGGGAAAACCAGAAACGGAATGGAAACAAAAACTTTTGACAGGCGGCACGACTTGCCTTGATGACGCTCCCACTCACTTGGCCAAAATACACGTTTCGGCCTTCGTGTTAACACGTTCTGGTGCTGTGCTTTTTTCGGGGCGTGGCAGGAGAGGAGCAAAGGATTTAGGCCCAGTCAAATCCATAAAGTACTCCCAGAGTCGTACTCCCACCTGGCCAAGGCGTAATTATACAGTTGTAGGACGCAATTGAATGGTTATATCCATTGAATTTTCCAATTCAATAGGCCCCAGCGGCTGCCTGCGATGGATGGTGAGAAGAAAGTTGGCTTAAATGACTTGAGTGTTTGTCCATTGGCCGGCCAATGTCTTCCAGGGCGCACATTCAAGTCCAATTTAGCCTTTATGTGTCCTCATCGTTGTCGTTGCTGGCCCCACCCAAGGGATGTATCTCGATTTTTGGACGCACGCACACGTATCGTAACCTAACCGAAGGACTCCAGGACTCTCAGACTCCAGGACTCTCGGACTCACAGACAAATGGAAAAATGGTGAGACTGACGGACAAGCGGACAAGCGGACATCCAGAGGATTTGCTAAATGGAGGAATGGGAATTTCAAATCCTAGCGCCGACTTTACTGATTTTTCTTTGCTTCGCCTCTCATTTTTTCCTTCCTTCTTTTTTTTTTTTGGCATTCTCCTCCTCAATGAAAATGCCAACATGTGAGGTTACAAAAAAGGAAACAGGACGAGCGGCTGGGAAATGGGGGTGTTATGCTCAGAGATACAAATGCATCGTAAACATGTCGTCGCGTTATATTGGGATTTCAAGTAGCCCACAGCCCCGGCAGTTGCCATTGTCTACTCTCGTTGCCATTCCTTTAGCCCCATTTTATTTGCTCCGTTTTCCGTATCCCCGCATTCGTAGATTTTTTTCCAGCTACCTCTTTGGCTACTTAAGAGGAGGAAAATGTCCAGAGATTTTCTACGGCTTCCCCCGTTCTCTCACCTTGCTTTTAAAGTTTTTTTTTTGGTTGCCTGGAAACTATTGTTGCTGGATATCTAGCATTATCTGGTGTCTGATTCTTACGTTTTTTCTGGTTTAAAACTAGTTAGGTTTGTGCTTGAAAAGTTTCAGATTTAAAGGAAATTAGACTTGGCTCTTCAGTATATTTTTTATATTTTATAGAATATACAGAAAAGTTCTGTTCATTAAATTCCGAATTTGTTCATATTCTCGCTAATTTCGTGAGAATTGCAACACTTTTAGGTCCTAGCTCATCCATCGCTTCACAAGGACATGGAAAATCACTTAAAAGTCCAGCCTTCGATTGGATCTGATTTGATCTGCCCGCTGCGGCCGTTCTTGCGACTGACTGCCAGGACATAAAAACATAAAGGACAACAATTTATGGCACATTTGCAGCTTCAGCTGTTTGCACGCTGCCAAGGAAAGCGATGTCTGTTGGGGCCATAAAAACAACGGCGATGCCCCAGAAAAGGCCCCGAAAAAAAGGGGCAATAAAGTTGGCAAAGCGGAATCAATAATGCGAGCCCGGCCATAAACCGCGCGAGCTGCCAAAATTTGTGCCAAGGTGCCAAAGTGAGACGCAGATTGGAAGCAAAACTTATTAAGCGACCGAAACTTGCTGCCCGGCACTGTAATGATTTGCATAAATCAAAATATTTCAAAATATTTGTTGGGGAACGGACCAAGTAGGCGACACTATTTATGTTTGACTTTCATATGTGATAGAACATGGCATGTAGAATAGTTGAATAAGTGAAGCCAAACGAATCGGACGTATATTTAGAATTATTCTACAAAAAATTCACAAACATTAACTGGTCATTCGAGACCAAGTCCTCTGGTAACTTGACGTATCCCAATAGGGGCTTCTCTGGATCAGTCATTGGTGCTGCCTTCAATTGTGGAGCCGAAGGAAGCACCAATGACTGATCCAGAGCAGTCCCCATTGGGCTATATCAAGTTACCAGAGGATTCGTGCTCGAAGGACCAAATTTTGTATAATTAATAGAACTGACTAGAAAAAAAGGGTAAGAATACTAGCTTGTTTTGGGATTTTAAAAAAAGATTTACGTTGCAGCAACGTGGTTCACAACGATCTGTACGTGTCGAAGCTGCAGAGTGGAAGCAATCTCAGCTCCCGTACTAAAAAATAAATAAGAATATTTTTTAACGCAATAAATCCATCACAAACGAGCTCAAATTGACGACCTTATCCAGCCGCATCGAACAGCACATCCAACAGCCCCCTAAGAAAAATACGAAGAGAAGATACATGGCGATCATCAAGCGTTTCGAACATGCAGATTAATCAAATAATATTAAAGAGAGAACCTAAACCTAAATAATAAAATCCGATTATCTAACTTCAACTGAAATCCCTAAAGCAACCCGAGTTTATTTATCGATTGCAGGATAGCCGCTACTCCCAGACTAAACTGTGTTCAATCGAGAAATGTTTGAGTGGTGACCGTTAGCCCCGGTATTTGAATGTTTTGCCATCATTAGCATTTCATCTTATTTCACTCAGGTGCGCGGCCGTGCGTGCAGCATTTCCACCGACCAAATGGCAACAACACGACAGCGCCAGACATTTTCGCATTCGCATTTTCGTCGGGGAAAATGCTGGCCAGGAAGGGAGGGGGTGGCGTTGGAACTGCATTCCCACTGTCCGTCCGTGCGTGTCCGACGGACAGTGGCTACAAAAAAATAGCGGCCCTGACGTGCCCATGATGATGCACAGAGAAAAATATAAGAAAAGTCAGGGAATTTGCTTACTAAAAAATAAACAAGAACCTATTATACTTTCGGACTTTTATATTAATTTCAAGGTCTTAAAAACTAGCTTAAACCATTTTTTTTCATGTAAAAATAAATTTGTATTAATTCCTTTTGCTATTTAAGTAAGAAATTCAAGTTTTTATTGACTAAAAACTTTCCATATGGAATAATTATATAAAAGCCAGGGAGTTTGCTTACTAAAAAAAAAATACGAGTTTTTTTTAGACTTTTATGTTAATCTCAAGGTTTATGTTGATTTCAAAGTTTTAAAAACCATTTATTTATTTAAAAATAATTTTGTAATAATTGTTTTTTGCTATTTAAATAAGAAAATCAAGCATTTACAAATTCAAAGAGTCATAAGAATAATAGAAAGTTAAAGCTGGATATCAATATAGGCTTAAATTGTAACAGAAAAAGGTGCCTGCTTTCCCTAGCTTTCCCTTTAATTGCATTTATTACTTTTCTTTCTCCATGTGTGTGTGGGGGGCAAAGACAATGACTATAACTATGAGTATGACGATGAGAATGAATCGTCGGCTATGCTTTCTCCCTGTCTAACTGTGCCCCCTCTCTCTCTCGCTTCCCTCTGCTGTTGATGGCGTATTAATGACCGGAATGTGGAATGTAACAGAAAATGTCTACCCACTCTCCCCCTTTTTGTTCCTTTTTTTTCTGTATTTTTCTGTAGCTGAAAGAAGCTGGGAATGGGAAATGGGGATGGAGGATGCACTGCAGCAGCCATGGTCATGCTGCCGGAATGCATAATTGAAATACGAATCGAGCGAATGCCCCCGACAAGCAGATAAGACAACGAGCGAGCGTCTCCCTAACCTCCGGTTCAAATGCAGGGACGTGCAAAAAAAAAAAAATAAGAAAAAATGGATAGTGACCCACAGTGGAATCCAACTCTGACCCCAAGACCTTTCAGCATTAGCCAAAGTGATTATCGGGAGTCGTAAAGTAGCGAAGAAGTTTTCAAATTATCAGGAAAGCTCCTTCTGCACATTCATAAGAAATGTATGTTTATAAACATTAATGGCAAGTCATTACCATAAGTGCTTCTACTATTTAACTAAATAAATAATACATGAAATTGTTTGGGACATTAGCACTAAGTTGAGTTAATTATAAGAAAAATAAATAAATAAAACATGATACCAACTTTGGTTAAATTAATTATATACAAATATCAACATTTAGTTAATAGAATTAATTGGAATACTTTTTACTTACAACTATTGCCATAATTATTACCATTTTCACAGCTAATGATTCTGAGAACTTTTCTGATATTTCTCTTAGAAGTAATGCCTCTTAAATCGTTCCGATGTACTATTAGCTCACTTCGAGAAGGCTTCACTTGGCTTTGGCTTTGGCTTCACTTCATGTCAGTCAGTGAGTCAGTTTGTCAGTTTTTCAGTCTTTCAGTCCCTCAGTGCTTCAGTCTTTCAGTTCTTTCAGTTAGTGAGCTCAGCTCATCGACTACGCATATTACTCATACGCCGCGTGTGCTGCGATGGCGATCTCAGCGGCGATATGAAGCCGCAACAGCTGCCATTCGCGTTTCGAGGATACAAGGATGTGTGTGGGAGTGTGTGTGTGTGTGTGTTGTCGGGGTGGCCATATGAGTGTTTGCTCACTGATGTATATGTTTATATAATTCCCACTTACCGCCACTGCTACACAAGTTTATTGTTGTTCCTTCAGCTTGTTTCTCCGCTACAGCCCTTGCCAGCACCTCTGCTCTCCCATTTCCCATTGGCATTTCCCATTTTCCCCCTTTCCAGCCCGTGTTTCTTGGCAATGTTTGGCTTTTATGTGCCTTAGTCTGGCACACGGAGACAAAACCGGGCATAATCTTATTTATATCACATCACATTAGAGGGCTTTGCATATTTTTGTCTTTGTATTTTTCAGCTAAACTAATTTTAGACACGGATCACAGAGGTACCTAGTATAATTTGCACCTGGAAAATATTTTGCAAGGCATTCACTTCATTTTTTCTGCCAGTGCAGCCTTGGGTGGCGCTCTAGTGACTGAAATCGGGGCAAACAAAACCCGAAACGCTGGCAAAATGAAAATTATGCTCTCTTTGGCATTAAGTTTATGAATAACGAGCATATGTAAGTCGGACTCCGAGTCTCTCTCTGTCCTCTTCAGCGGGGTTGGGGTGTATGTGAAGTGTGTGTGTGTGTGTGAGAAGTAGGGGTGTGTGCCCTTCAGTGAGGCTTACAGGAATTTATTTTGTGCCATAACTACATTCCCCCCAGGTCGTTTTGCTGTCTGCCGATCAAAAGGTGTTAAATTCTGTTGTTACTAAGCGCCCAAAGAACCACAAGGACATGCACCGCCGCCACCTGGAATATGGTTAAATGGAGTGGCGCTGTTTCCATAAATAAATGGGCTTATTAATGCCAAAGATTGTGCGGACTGTGGCGTTATCCTGTAAGGCTTTAATTGTAATAATAAATAATATATATAATATAAATAGTTATTTACAGATCTGAGAAAGGCAGTCGAACTTATTTGTAAGGTTTTAATATTAAAATAAGATCGAAACTTGATCTAAATATAATATTTTAATATTAAATGATGATAATAAATTAATAAATGCCTAAATATATTTAAAAAAGTACAGTTAAATGTTGAATACTCTTTTATCTAACCACATAAATTCAATATACCCCTAAATTCAAGTGTTGGGCCTTTTATTGTTAGCTTAAAATAGGTAATCATTTTTTTCTGAATTTTCTTCAAGTTATATTGAAGTTTTCTTCGGTTTCTAGAGTTCTGGAATGCAGGTTTGCTGCCTGTTATCATTTGGCCGGGATTAACAACTATTATCTCTCCCTTCTTGGCCAATTTTCGCATTACCTTTTCAATTTACTTTACCTTGGAGTTACACTTGGCTACTTATCCCACGCTCCTTCGGTTTTTCTTGGGATTTTCCTTTAATTTTGAAGCTGCAGCTGTCGTCTTGCAATTGTTTGACTCAATATTTCAGCTGCTTGGCAGCTTTATTTTAAATAAATAAAGTCAGCTTGGGTATGGGTGTACGGGTGTGCGGGTGTGTTGTGTGTGCCTCAAGTTACAAATAAAACGCAACCGAAATGAGCTTAAGAGCTTATGGAACGCTAAACAAACAGCGCAGCACACAAAGCCGCGATGCCACACACACACACAGCCTTACACACTCCTATACACAGCCTCACACACACACACACACCCACTTACACTTCAGTGGCTTACAGCTGACTGACTTGGTGGTGCGGGATCCATAGTCCTTAGTCTTTAGTCCCTGCTTCACGGCACAGAGAGAAAAAGATTGATCCAAGCATATTTTTCCCTATTTTTTAAATCAATAATTTATGTAAGCAATAAAGAAAATATTTAGAGTTTATAAAACAATGATTTTAATGTAAATGTGAGCTATAAATTATCATACCTAATTAGCAATGCAATATAATATTCAAAATCCTTTTAGTAATCTTAGAAAACTATTTATTTCTTCGTGGAAAATATCAACAGAAATCGATTTCCAATTTATTTGCTCAGTGTGGCTCTGTCTTGGCTTGGCTAGCTTGAAAGGGAATCGCTTTTGCCTTTTATGACTAAGTCAAATATGAAAGTAAGTTGCCAACAGCTCGCTGACTGAATGCCACGCCCTCCCCGGCTCCTCCTCGCCTCCTTGGAGAGGCTTCCCCCCAGAGGGCAGAGAACAGGACAATTTGATTTATTGCCACTTAAAAGGCAACATTCAGTTTTCTTTCTCCTGTTCGCTTATTTTTTTCTTCCCTTTTTTTTGTTCTTTGGGGCCGGGGAAAATAAATAACACGTTTACACATCCAAATGAAGCAGCCGCAGAGGGTTGGGGCGGGCAGTGGGGGTTAAATTGGGCCCGGCCCCAAGTTCCAAAGTTGTTGAGAGTCAGAATGGCGACGAGATTGTTAATAAGAATGCATATATTATGCCAACACCGACACGTCACATGTGTGCGGGGTCCCGGGTCCCTTCTAAGCAGCCCGCTTAACCCCCTATTGCCAGTTGGTTCGGGGAGGGCCATGCGCATAATTAATCGCTCGCCCTTCTGACGTTGACGTTGCCCTTCATTTGTGTCCATCAAAGGCGGCGGAAATCGATCACCGGAAGTGCTGACAATCGGTACTTTTTAAAGAAATCGATAGGCAGCGATAGGAACTTGATCTTCTTTAAAGAGATCTTTGAAGATCAAGTTCTTTTGAGCATAAAAAATATATAAAAGTTCTTGAATTTTCAAGTTCTAAGCCTTCAAATAATTTCGTAAATAAGAAACTGATTAGTTATCGATATTTGCTAAAATAATCAATAATAATAATAAATCACCGGAAGTGCTGGCAATCGGTACTCTTTCAAAGAAATCGATAGGCATCGAATGGACCTCGATCTTCAAAGAATATCAAGTTCCTGTGAGCATAAAAAAAAGGTAAAAGTACTTGAAATAATTTACAAAAATAAATAAATATAAAAAAGTTGGTTATCGATATTTCCTAAAAATAATCAATTAAATAAATAAATCACATATCCGAATCAGGCATAAATATCTGCGCCTTAGATGCTGCTCACAATAAATTGATATCATTGATATCAAAATATATATTTATATATCTTCGTTAAGCGCCAGGTTATTTATTGTATAGCCCACAATTTTTTTCGCAGGCCTTAAATCATCGTCAAATCTAGATAGAGCCGATCAATGCGCGCTCGCCCTGGTCCATTGAAAAGCTCTTTTCATTTTTGATTATTTATTCATCCAATACGGATTATATATGTGCATATATATATGGTATATAGTACAGGCGGTGCCTATTAAAATTTATTCAATGCAAACATTTTCCATTTCGCCCATCCATTTTATACATGTTTATAATTTGCCATAAATTATTTTTATATGTTTCAGTTTAAACTAGAACAGAGGAGGAGAGAGGATAGCACGAAAAACATGGCACATAATTTTCGTACGCTTTAAAAACGCATTAAACTGCAATGGCAGCAAAAGCAAAAGCAAAAGAGAGAACATAAACGCGGACATAAACACGGACACGGACATGGACATAGAACATGGCACACACCGGAAACGGAAACCCCGCCAACCATCTTCTGCCGTGCCTGAGCCATGCTTGATTTCATTTGCGGGGCACATACACATGGATACATTCTGTTAACGTGGCCAAAATTGGCCGAAAATTTATGACCGCTGACCAATTTTTAAATAGCCAAACGCGCACCTGGGTCACACCTGCGCATAATGCGGTTAGCACAGAGCAATTGTTTAGGATATATGCAAGGAGTATCAGTTTGGGGATGTTCGAATAGGGATATTTATTCATAAATAAATTTATAGAGCGTACATAGTTAATTTAAATTAAGAATAATAGGTAATTTCCAAATGAAATCTTCATAGCAAAAGGATGACTACAAATTAATAATAATACAAAAATATAGAATGTTTTATTCTTAAAAAAAAAATTAAATAAGGACATAAACATATAAACTCTTGGTGCATAATAATTCTGTATAAATTATACAACTAAAGTCATAAAAATGTAAAAACTTATTATCTTTCTATTTTGGTATTAAAGAAAATTAATAAAAACATTTTGATAAATGTAAAGTAATACTTAGTTAGACTAATTATCCATTTCCATTATTAGTTCATACCTTATTATGGGTATTTCATAGTACAAAAATTAATTTATAGAGCGATCATTATTAATTTAAATAAAGAAATAAAATCCTCATAGCAAAAGGAAAACTATAAATGAATAATAATAATTAAATAAAGAGTGTATATTTGCATAATAATGCTGTATAAAATATACAAGTAAGGTGATACAAATGTATAAGCTTTTTACCTTAATATTTTGGTATTATAAAAAGTTAACAAAAACAGTTTACACTTAAAGCAATACTTAGAAAGATTAATTATATTCTTATATTAATTATACAATGAGTATTCCATAGTCAAAACTCTCACCCAAATATCGAAAAACAAAAAAGCTTATAAAAACGATGCTTGAAAGAATTTTAATTAAAAAACATAAACTCCATTCGCTGTGTGGCAGAGATTTGTTGCTGTGCGTGTTGATTTACTTGTGCCACGCCCCCATAAATATCCCTCCTCTGCCGCCCTCTCCCTCTCTCTCTCTCTCTGTTTGATTTTTATTATTTGCCATAGAATTTTAATTGAATTAGCCATTTAACGTTTTTGGCTAATTTGCATGTTGTGGCAAAAGAGGCCAGAAAACATTTGATGATGCAGCATGGCAGCAGGCAGCAGGCAGCATGGGAGCAGGCAGTGTGTGCATATAAATTTTGGCGCATTTTTATGCAGTCCAGTTGAGTTTTCGCAACGGGGCTTTGTTTAGTTTAAATGGTCCATTCAGCGGTTGGGTTAATGTCGCAATTAAATGAGCGCGAGAACTGCGGCCCCGCCAATAAATTGGACAACGCGATACATGCGAATTTCCCCGGACTTTGAATCGAAATTGAATGAAACTACAAAAGCCGGCAGCAGGTTCAAATGCGAGTAGTCGCTTTATATTTTTTATTTGTATTTTTTTTTTATCGCATAATTATCAACGCTGCCGCAGGGGCATCTCATTAAAATGCAGACAAATCAAATTTTCATTTGCAGCTCCCGCCCCCCGTCGCTTTTGCTTTTGCTTTTGCCATTTTTCTCGCATTTCCACGGCTGCCATTTTACATTTCCACAGTGCATTTCCCCCGAGAGGCCGCGGGGGCCATTCTCGGTAGCGCGAAAAGCGAAAAAAAGGCACCGCAAAGTTACACATTTAACGAAATTATAATTTGTGCATGGAGTCGGTTTTAATTACACATTTCCTATCGCGTCCGGGGCATCCCTGGCAAATTGATTCCTTTTGATTGCCCAAATCCCCAAGGGAACACACACACACATTTGGGTCGTCCTCCGCTTTAAATGAAACTCTCTCAAACAGCACGAACAAAAAAATGAAGCGAAAAGGGCACCGATCTGAGCCCCGCCGAACCAAAGCAAATTGAACAGCGCTGAATAACATTTATTTCCACCAGTCACAATGCTCCAAAACATTTCCAATATGGCCCTGGACGAGGTAAAAAAATAACCATGGGGAAAAGCAACGTAATAACCAAAATGTTAGAGGCTAAAAAAGGCAGATAAAAATCATCAAAAAAAAAGAGTTTCAGGTTGAAAGGGGGGAATACTCTAAATATTTGAAGACTGTATGTGGAATAAATATACATTTCAGGTTATATCATACCTGGGGGGTTTTTTATACAACAAATTCAAATTCAAAGCATTTTTTTTGTTACATTCATAAAAATATAAACAGGTAAAATTAACTTGTAATTATTTTTCTAGGAAGCGATCTGTTTATAATTTTAATTTTTATCTATCACTGAAAAATCTTTCTAGAAAGTGTTCGCACTTATTTTCTTAGAATTTGTTGTAACTAGTGACTTGATAAATAATCTTATTTCCAATAAGTTTCCATACTTTTTCAAGAACTTAAATTAATACCAAAATTAGCTCAAGTTCTTTAACATTTTTTCCAAATCAAAGAGTGTGAAATACATTTACCAGCTGTTAGGCTAAAAAACTAAGCAAATAAAAGGGTTTGTTTTTTTTTTATTTGTATTTCTTGCTGTTTATGAAGTGGAACTGCAAACTCGAACTCCATTTACTTGGCCTGCTCTTCAGAAATTCTCCCCTTTTGTTGTACTTTTCACCGCTGTTTGTTTTCACGCAAATTCGCCGGGAGATAGCTAAGGATTTTCCCCAGATGGGCAGCTGCCTTGTTTACCTTGCGCCTTATTAAATCAAATAAAAGGAGTTCCGCTGAATCTTAAACAAAAACCAAAGGGAAAGGTCAAGCAGTTCAAGAAAAAATCATATAGCAAACCAGCGAAAATAAAAAATCAATCATTTCATCAGCTATGGCTGCCTACCCCTGTTGCTTTAGTTTTAACTTTAAGCAAGCAGTATGTAAATAAATAAATAAATCATTTCATCAAACGGTTCTTAAAATTGTACATTTTGCTTGTAGGATTTAATTATTTAACATTACAATTGGAAAATTTATTTGAGGACCTAACAAATTTATTTTATTTTAAGTTCTAGGCGCTAGGCAATGATATCAAGTTTCGGTAAAACTTAAATTCCAAATCTTAAAGAATATTCAGGCATTGTCAGACATTTCTTGGTGTCTTTTGCCATTAATTAAGGAGTATTATTTTATGAACAAAATGTTCCCCGAGATTGCTTTTAAAAATAATAAATTTAAATATTATAAATTGTAAGTTTTAATTTCTTAAAAAATACTTGCTCTTTAAATTTCTAATTTCTACGCAAAACCACTTCTGCTTTTGTATGCTGTAACCTTTTTGCTCGCCTCCAGAAGCAGAATCATATTATACAGTAATTTGAAACGATAGTTATATGACTTAAAGTAATAATTTCTTGGACAAGCCCCTTGCCCCATTCCTATATACTTTTTTATTTTACTGGAATGCCAGTGCATTCCACAATAGTTACAGCCATTTCCTAAGGCTGGAGGCAATTAATCTGGGCAACAGCTGGTCGGGCTGTAATTACTTTTGTAGTCGCACCTGGCGGGAGTGAGGCAGTGAGGGTGGTAGACGTCAACACTTTGTTTTTGCTTCAGTGAGCTGAAAAATTATGCATAGACCCCCGGCCACTCCCCGGCCATTCCCAGGGCCTAATGACGAACCGTTGATTTGTTATGTTCATTATTCGGCAATGAACTCGGAGACGATGAAGGAGTCTCGGCCATCACTCACAAAATGCGGGCAGTATGGGGTTGTGCTCCTTTTTGTTGTCGTTTTTTTTTTTGTTTCGTGAAAAATCCAGGTGGAATTGCCCAAGGGAGGGGTCGAACGGTAAGCTGATGATGAACTCTGGAAAACTAATTATAACACATGGAAAGCGAACCCACTCTGGGGCTGCGGTGTCCGAGAATTGCACATGAATAAACGAGGAGTTTTCGGCCCCAAAAAACCCCAAAAGCCAGCCGGCGACAATGACCTCCAGAGTGAGAACCGAGTGGAAACTATTCGAAAAGTGTTGGGGTTTTCGACGGGTCTCTGGAGCTATAAATTTGAAAATTCATAGCAAACCAATTAGAAATTACAGAACCCGAGCATATATTTATTATTCATTTCGCCACTTAACAAGCTTGAAGTTATTTCTTGGGCAATTATCCAAATTATTCAATATTTATTGCTGATGAGTTTTTTGCATATTTAATATAAGAAACAAAGCAATTTCTTCTGTGTTTCCTCGAAATGAGAGTCCCCTTCGATTGCCGGTAATTAATACGCCCCTTTGTCACCGGCTTGGGCTTGCAGGTAGCTTTGTTTTTTTTCTCTCCACCTTCATCTCCGGCCTTCAATGGAGTTTCAATTTACTTGCTCTCTCCGCCCATCAGATTGATGGAGTCTGTGGATGTGGATGGACTGTGGATGACGTGGAACTGATGATGTGCGATGCGAGATGCGAGATGTCCGCCTGGGCTGTGCTGCTCCTGACAAATGACGGCTGCTTTGTTCGCTGGAAATGCCGGAAATGCAAAGTGCAAAGCGGAAGTTGCTCATGTCACGCCGCAATGACGCTAAAATCGAGCGGAAAAATGGCGGACAAAACTCAACTTCCGCTGCCAAGCATCCGCCATGTGAGTCCCTTGCCCGCCCTCCATTTATGTGTCAATTAAAACTAAGGTCGCGACAAATATGCCACCCGAAGCGGGGGCCCCCGCAAAAAGCTCGGAGCCAAACAAATAAAATTACAAAATATCGCACATAAAAGAGCCTGCAAAAACAGTTTGCAATTCCCCAGAGAGTCCACCAATTCGAATTCCCAGCCAACCAGCCAGCCATCCAGCCCACTAACAAACCGAAACCAGACCAATTCGAGAAATGTAACCAACTTGCTCTGGTCTCAACATATGTCCCGCTTCCCAAAGGCCGAGAAAGCAACGCCTTTGGCATACTCTTTCAATAAGATTAGGTTTTATTGGAGTTTATTTTTTATATTAAAAAAAAAACAGCATACAAATTAAAGAAGAATTTATATTATTCTTAAATTTCTGAATTTCTTATTGCTACATTTTCTCATGAATAGCTTAATACCTTTTCTTACTTTTAATATTATTCTTTCAAGGACTCAAAACTTAATTTGTTTCCTGGCTCACAGATGGTGCAATTTTTCTGAAAAATTCCTTTCCATTTTGAAGCCTTCAATTTTTAATTTATTTTCCCATTTTTTTTTCTTTTGTACTTGCACTTTGGTGAACCTTTTGGCGCTGAGAGCATTCAACAAGCCGCACTTTGGCTTGCTTCTTCGATGGCCGCGAGACTTTCCCTCCGCCCATTTTTTTTTTGGTTCGCTCCCCTTTTAGCCAGCCCCTAAAATCCCAATCCTTAATACCCCGCCCATCGAGAGGGCCGCCGCCCCTCTTGACCACAGCGACCAGTGCGACCACGATACGCGGTGCATTAAAACGGAAGCGGAAACTAAAAGCAGTTATATTCTGTGCACTTACATGCGAGTGCTGTCGTTGTTTTCACCCCTTTCCACCTGGTACTCGATGGGTATACTGGGTAGTGACACTATAGTTGGTATTAACTCATTAAAAAAATAAAAAAAATATAAACTTTCTCAATGTAATATAACAAGAAATACATAATATCATTTATAATACTAAAGAATATATAATATCTCAAGGGAATATAAACAATGAATAGCATAGGGATTCGAAGTTAAGCTTTTTATAATTCCGTAAGCCTTTTTTTTCTTTTTTCAGCATTAATATAAACAAATAATATTCAAAATACTTAGGTATTTAAAATGTGAAAATGCATTAAGGAGGAATTTCTTACATTGATTTATTGTGACTACGAAATGTACCAATAAATCCGAATCTAAATCTAAATCTTGAATACCTAATTTTAATAAGAGAAACTTAAATAATTATTAAAATTAATGAATAAATAAATCATGAAACATTTAAAATACCATACCCTGCCTTAATTTTCCGACCAACTCAAAGCCTGGGTATGTGAAAATCGGGGCCTAAGCCCCCACTAAGCGTTCCTTCTAGTTTTTTGTTGGACCCTATTTCAGAGATTTTCTTCGGCTATTGGTGGGTGGCAGATTTTTGGGTGGACCCAAGCGTTTAGTATGTCTTTTTTCCTACTTTTTATTGGAGGGACAGTTTTGTTTGGCTTGCCTTGACTTGATGTGTGTGTGTGTGTGTGTGTGCGGGAGTGTGTGTGGCTTGTTTTAGATTTTCCCGTTGTTATGCTTTTTTCCCCCTGCTGGAATTTTGTTTGTTTTGCAATTTGTGCAACTAAAAAGCATTCACTTTTGAACTTTATCAGTGGCAGTAACAGAGGTGGCGCTAAAAAGGGGATCCGGGGAGCGTTTTTGCGGTTGACCTCAGAAATTCGTTTGTTTGCCGCAGAAAGAGAGAGAAAGTGTGTTTATCGTGTTGGAACCCTTCCCTCGTTTCAATTAAGTTTCTTTTTATTCTTCTGTCAATTTTAAATTACATTTTAACAAGTTGTGTTTTTGTTAAGAGCCAGACAATATTTTTAATTAAACTTTGATGCCCATTCGATTGGCAGTCCTTGTCTCTCTCTCGCTCGATCTCGCGGCCATTTTAACGGCGGCCATTTTGGTTTTTAGGCCGCCATATTGAACAGTGATGGGGGCCATCTAGCGAGCAATTAATGTGATTTACGATCGCACTTCATTAAATAATAAAACTTTGGCCCCCGCTCGTTGCGTGTTTCGAAAATTTAAAGAATTTCCACTGCAGGCTGCGTTTCTGGTGTGTAAACACGCGATTAATAATGAAGGAAACACAAATAAAGTATTCACAAAATGGAATTTAACAAGGAGAAGTAAGATGAAACGAACCATCGAATACCCTGCTGAGTAAAAAAGTATTAAATATTTTTTTGAACAAAAGTTAAGGCTGAAATATGCATTTTAAAAATGTTTATTATAAATTTTTTATAACAATTTTTGTTAAAAATACTACTAGTATCACAGCTTTCTCGCCAGCTCGACATATAATACATAAAAGTGGGAAAACAACACTGAAAAAAAAAGAAAAAAAAAAACAAAACAGAGCAGAGAGCAGCAGCAAAAAAAAGGAGAAGGCACCCAAAGCCAGGAGGCTATGAAAAATCCTTTCGTGTCAGGAGCGGGCGGAGGTGGGCTCGGGGGAATTAAATATGCGACTCATGTAGACGCTTTTCCCGTATTTTTTGCTGCTTCTTTCAGTATTTATTTATTTTATGTGCGCGGCTGTGCGTGCATTGCTGGACGGGAGGGGGACCCGTACGCCCGTACGCCCGTTGGGTTGAGATATTTGAAGAAATTAAAAAAAGGGTGAAAAAATGAATTAAATGCGTATTGCATACATTTCTGGGTCATTTAGGGGAGATCCCCAGAGGAAACATTGGCTCCATTCCAGCCACCGGAAAGGGATTCGATTCGACTGGCCTTAGGAGCCGGTTCTCTTTTTTTCTTCTTTTTTTTCAGAATATCCTCATAAATCAGAGTAGCTTCCTGAGGCGGACTAAACTCGGAACAGCTGAAAAAACTGAGCGGAGAATTCTAATTTTTCTAAAAAGAATTCAGCTAAAAAAAATGCTTATATATATACATTTGTTATATATATAAATGATTTGTTATAAATGATACGTGCAACTCGAAAAAATTAATTTAAAATTGTTATAGATTCCTGAAAATATAAAGAAAATGTTAAAATATTTTTAGAATTTTATTTCTATATTACTTACTTATAATTTCTTTATTTAAATATTCATTTATTATTTTCCGGCGTATATGCTTTCTTATTTTATTTATATTTGCATTTTGTTATGATTATTTTTATCTTTGATTTGTCCAAAAAATTTAAATCTCTGGGAATAATAATTTTCAAAGGCAGGAAACTCCGCCGCAAAAGTTTATTAATATTTTAATATGCTTGCTTATTATTTCCCTCGACCCTGGCCCATTGAGTTGGCCAGGAAAACTCGTGGCCGCCTCACCTTAACCGCAACTATTTAAGGTAATGCGATAACAATACATATTTATGAAGAAAAATAAACTCGCACACACCCGCGCGCTGTGCCAGCGGCAAAACAAGTTAAGAACAAAATCAACAACAAATTGAGGAATGCAAAATGCAAATAAAAATAAAAATAAAAATAAAATAAGAAACACACACACACACAGAGGAATAAAATGAAATGCCAAGCAAAAGGAAAATAACAAGAAGAAACGGGGGAAAATACGGGAAAAGAGCAAACTTGTCGTGGGTTAATGAAGCCGGGTGGAAGGGGGGGTTGGCAGGGTTCGAGGTGGGGTTGCAGGTGCACGCGTGGGGTTGGGCACTCAGGTGTGAAATTTTATTGAGTCGAAATACGAAATATATGCAAATTGCGAAATAATTTAATGACGCGTTTAATTGGGTTTTTAGCGAGCGAGCGAGCGAACGTTTTCAAGAAAAGGCGCCCAACTTTCAGCGAGAGGGGGGAATCATCATTATCCTTCGAGAAGGATTGTTTGGGCTGATTGGAAAAGTTTTTTCTCTCTCCCACTCCCACTCCCTCTCTCCGCCGAATCAATTGAAATTGAGCGCTAATAAGAATTTGATGTGCGGCAAAATGGGACGGGATGAAGCTGTGATTTTGTAAAAAAAGCCAGTCAAAGTTTTATCATTATCATGGCTACGTGAAAATCTTCAGAAATCAGCAGCCGCCAGGTAATAAAGGCGAGAGCAGTCCTCAAAAAGAGATATTTACACGTGTGCGTGTGCACACTTTTATATATAATTGGCAAGGATTCATTTCACATTTCATTTGCATGCGACGACGATATAAGTATGCGACACACACGGCAAGATAATACCAAGATTAAATGTATTTTTTGTTATATTCCTTAAAAAATAAAGTCAGTACTGGGATGAAAATAAAAAACAAAAGATTTAGTATTTAAAATTGTAAGCTATGGGTTCAGAGATATTTTATTTCCTTACAAATTTAACTGAAATCATTTTTATGCTTGTTCCAAAATTATATTTCCTGTTTGGCGCTGTGCATTTAATTAACACTGAGTGAGGGGTCTTTTTCATTAACTTAAAACGAGCACAATCACTAAGTACAGTTGCTGCTAAAAGTTACCGGCATATTCATAAGCTAAACGCAAAGAGAAAAAAAAGAACCGCAGTATGAACAAACTTTTTCCGCTTCCAGCAGCAGCAGCAGCGGCAGCAGCTGTTTTTTTTTCCAGGATAAAGGTGTGGCAGGTGACAGACTCATCAACGGAGCAACACCTCCCGCCTTTGTGGGGACCCCTTGGAAAGCAACCCTATACATGTTGCTCTACACTCGCCATTGAACCAAAGTTGCATTTTCGTTCACGACTTTTTATTTGTCAACGCCAAAGTACAGTGATTTCTTAAGAGAACCAACAAACACACGAAACGCATTAAGTTAATTTCTTTTTAATTAAAAAGGGGATTCAAAAACTTGGCCATTTAAGGAAATAATTTGGGGAATAATTACACTTATTTACAGTATTAAAAGGAAAATACTTCAGCTAACCAAGATCTCAAGAGGAATAACAAACTTAATAAATATATTTGTTATTTATATATTTATTATATTGTTTAATATTTATTTAATATATATATTTAGGCACATGAAATCATGGAGTCTGAAGAAGAATAATAATAATATTTACTTACAACACAAGTGATAATGATAAGAATATTAAGAGGAGGAAATTGGCTAAAATTACTAAATACGAAAAATACTACTAAATAAATAAATCAAACTAATAAATATATTTATTATTTATATATCTATTTTATTATTAAATATTTATTTAATATATATATTAAGGCCCACGAAATCATGGAATCTAAGCAGAAAATCCCTGCAACAGCCACTGTATGTTAAAATGGGGCTGGAGTTTGGGGCTTTATGGCCGATAGGGGTGAGAGGTGTGGCTGGCAGGTGGCTTAGACACTTGCGTCCCCAGCTGAGCCACATCAATCGCCTGGCCAAGAAGTTGTCCTCAAAGTCGAAGTGGCAGTGGCAGTGGGAACTCCGAGTCGAAGGCGAAATGTTGGGCTCGCTTTTTTTTATGACGCGCAGGCACGGCCATTATAAATTATTATTCATGAGCGGATGCGGATATTGAAAAGTTTCACTTTGCTCCACACTTCGCTCCTGGCTCCTGCCACCACAGTTCTGTCTTCATTTCAATTTTAACATCGTCGTCAACGGAGGCCTTGCTGTTGTTGTCTCTCGTACCCTAGAAATATTATTTTGGTCAACAAACGGAGGGCCCAGACCCTTTCGATTTTGGTTGAAGGGATATACTTATTTATGGAGACTAATAAATGGAATTTTAAAAATTTTAAATATTATTATAATTATATATAGAGTCTAATATGTAAAGAGAGACTATATATAATAAAGTTTAGAATATTAAAATTAATATCTATATTAGATTTCGATTTATTTTATTTAGTATCCTACAAGTATTATACTTTTAAATTATTGCGTCAGTCACAAAAAGATTTCATAACTTATTAAAGATATTTTAATATTAGCCACATTTATTTGACTTATTAAACTAATATTTTCTTACATTTATTTATATCTACATATTTATATTTATATATGTATTTATAGAGACTAATAAATGAAGTTTAAAGTATACAAATTTGATTTCTAGTAAGGTTAAAAGTATGGGTCACGGGGAAATATGAATTTAAATATTTGTATTTTAATCTAAAAAGGAATTTACAATAAAAGAATATTTTTGATAATAATATATGATAAATTTACTAATATCTATTTTTAATATTTCCTAAACTCTAAAATTTACATCAAGATATAAAAAATCAATAATTTATTGGATTATTTAATCAGTTTGCTTATTTATAATTTTAAACCCGATCAGTTGCCTGTAAATTTCAAATTTAAATGCCTTTATAAAAGCCTATATCTAGGGTATTTGAATCCTGGCTCGGCCTTTCCTTTCTTGTTATTGTTTTTGCTGTTGTATTTTTTTTTCTGGTCTTCTACATTTCATCCTTCCCCGCAGTTTTCCCCGCCACTTTCCACCGCCTCTCCCTGGCTCGGTTATATATATTTTTTTGTGTTTGGCTCTGCGCGTGTTGTTTGGAAATTAGATTTGTGCACGTTTCTTGTTTTGTATTTCCGTTTATCGGCATTTTTCCTGCTTCATCTCGGTCTCCCGGCTTTCTTTCATTTTTTTCCTCCTGTATTTTTTTGGGTTATTTTCGTTGGCCAGGCTCTTTCACTTCTTTAGTTGTTGTCTATGTGTCGCTCTTTCTTTTCCGCACAAAGATTTGTTGTTCCCGGAGTCTTTGATTCCGGCTTCGAGGCGAAGCAGGCAGTTATGATCCAATATTCGTGGCTATAATTGAATTAGATGAGAGGCAAATAACAATGGCAGTGCTGGCAGCTACATTCAAATTGGAAGCTGACAGGGATATCAACGGGCAGGACACCGGAACGTGGCAGAAAATATTTAGAAAAAGGATGTGGAAATAAAGTAATAAAAGACGGGCAGATCGAGGTCTTAAATATATGTAGAAGAGAGCTTTATATTTTATATTTTACTTGTTTTACTGAATATATGTAATATACTAACTGAAAACTTAGAAGAGGGAAGCTGGAAGCTGGCGGCTGTGGAATCAAAGTCTGAGTCTGCTCATATCATAGCTGAATGCTCTCTACAAAATCCCCAATGCATCAATCTCCCCGCAGAACACCCCTTTCGGTCTCTCTCTGCAGCCAGCTTGCATTTCAATTTCAGTTTTGACTTGGGCTTAGCGTCAAGTTATTGTCATAGACCTGAATACCCTGGCCACATATGCAACGGGCCTGGATTCTTATTTATTTAAGGCGCCGCCTCTTGAATGAGCCACTGTCCATACATAACATACATCCTGCATCCTGCATCCGTATCCTCGTATCCCTCGCATCCCTTACAACGTGTATCTGTAATACGTATCTGTGTGTCTATTATCTGTATCCGCATTCTCAGGCTGGCTGCCTGGGGATTTCCCCCCTTTTAAAATTGATATTCCATTGACGTTTTGGCGGCCTTAGCTTTGCCTGAGTTTCAGTTCCAGTTTCTGTTTCTGTTTCTGTTTCAGTTACAGTTACAGTTCCAGTAGCCCCTGGCTGAATTCAAGTTATTTATGTGCTCGTTTACAACTTTGCTCTTAGAATTTGCGGCTATATATATCAGTATATAGGGATATATATAGACCGCATTGATTGAAACAAACTTTCGCTTTGTAGCGGCAGCTCTCGCAGCTCGCAGTTTGATTAGCCTCATTGAGTGACGTGCGAACTTTTTAATCAAACTTCTGGATGTCAGGCAGGAACTGAAGCAATTAAGACATTTTCACCCTCTCTTTTCCCCTTCGCTTTTCCTCTCCATTATCCCTTCCTTTTCTATTTCCTATTTCCCATTTCCAGAGTCTGCCGAATTTGCCTTTGCCTTGGACCTGATCTAATTTAAATGAGAGCCGGGCTGGGCTGGGCGCTTTGCATGGAGCGCATTAAATCTCATACGGCAAACCGGATATGGCCTTTTTTATGGCAGCCAAGGAGAGCCATCCTTTGGCACCTCAAGCCCCCTGAAAACGGGAAATCACACTGGAAAATAAACTCAGACAAAGGGAAGTCACTTGTGAAAGGGCCTGGCTACGAATTCAATTTAATTTCTATGTAAAAAAAGAGTATCCAAGTACTTAATAATTAATTATAATATAGTATATAATATAGTAACAATCATATGATCTCAGAGGTAGGAATTTGTCCATAATGCCTAAACCAGTATTCCGACTTACATAATTTTTTTTTCTTTAATTCTTAAATCATATTAAAATAAAACGCTGATGTACGATTTTCAAACACATTTGATTTATTTTATATTTATTTTATCTTCTGAGAGAGTATCAAAATTAGTGATTGAATAGGTTCAACCTATAAAAATAAAAATTATGTAACAAACTTAAGATGATTTTCATATTTTATATATATAAAAATAAATGTTCTCTCTCTGCACAGAGCGGTCGGGGGTTTTCGTTCGGCGAAACAACATTGAAATGGCAAAAGCACCGCAAAAGCGAACTGCAAAATTGAAATATTTTGATGTGGCCCCGAGACCGAGACCTAATGTGAATCCCAGATCCACACAGCCACTACTTCAGCCTCTCAACCCCGCCGTATTCGGTATTCCGAATCCGAAAACCGAAAACCCTCACGCACACATTCGTGTTGAATTATAATAAACCAGAAATGAGGCTCCGCAAATGCCGGAAATCGCCAGTCGGGGCCCCCGAAAATCCTAGCCGGACCCGGACCCGGACCCGGAGCACGGGACACGTAAAATATACGAGCTCACGTACGGCGAGGTGGATCTGAGCCCCACAACTTGTATTAATATCCATTAGATTTATGTTTGGCAAATGTAACCACAGAAATTACACTTTAAAGTCAGTTTGCCTCTCGCTCCGGCCATTTTTCGTCGATATCGAAATGGGCAAAGCCACCCACACAAGGTCGTTCTCGTTGGGGTAGGTTTATTGGGGGGGGTGGTTTCTTTGAAGCACTTTTGGGGTTTCTTTTTTTTTTTTTTTTGGCCTGCGACCCACATTAGATATTGCCGGAGAGTTGTTTTAATAGCCCGGGTCGGGCTCATAATTAAACTCGGCGGGAGGCCAACCCAAACCAACCCAAGGCATCCCCTTTCGTGGCCATTCAAAATGGGTGGGCACGACACGTCCTCCGCACATACATTACCAGGCATCTCTGCCGGCCAACTTATGGGCCACATGGACCTTAACACTTTGGTGCCACATTAAGGCTGCAAATTGTTAAACGTGGCCAGGACCAGGACACACACATAGAGAGACACACTCACCTGAGGCGGAGGCGGAGGCGGAGACAAGGTGACCGACCGAGTTCTGGCGACTTATTACCCAAGTTCATTAGCATTTCGAGA
Source organism: Drosophila asahinai (assembly GCA_008042795.1). NCBI lineage: Eukaryota > Metazoa > Arthropoda > Insecta > Diptera > Drosophilidae > Drosophila > Drosophila asahinai. The sequence goes on from VNJZ01003467.1 coordinate 27,564, forward strand.
CCTGGCCGCCGCATCGAATGTCAGACAGTTGACACTTGACACGGTAGCTCGAGACGGAGTGGAAAAATTCCACGGGAGCCACATTTTCACAGACATTTTGGCCAGAAAGTTCCACTGAATTTTTCTTTGCATTTTTCTCAATTTAATTTCTTAGGTTAACTTCTCATTTCCATACTATACATGAGATTTTTGTGGTGGAAGGTAAAAAATCAAACAATTAAATTGACAAACTTATGAGTTTGAAGAGAGACCAAGATTTTCCAAAAGAGACATCTTTATATTTTGGTTTTATTTAACTTATATTAATTCTTTGAATCCATTGAAATATTATTTAATATCTTTTTAATATGCATACTAACCTATCGATCTTAAAAAGCTTTTTTATTTAACATTAATGTTTGTTTCTATGTTATTTTAAACTGAAGTCCACATAAAATGGAATACCTGAAATTATATCGTTAAAAATAAAACTAGTTCTTGAAGTTTTCTTTTATTTATTAAACCTTTAACTAAACTATAATATTTATACAAAATATTTTAAATAATAATCAGTGTAAACTTCCTAACGAAAAATTCAAATTAAATCATTTAACCTGAGTTATACTTCATAAATCCCGATAAAGGTCTTCAGAAGTTGCTATGAAGTTCAAAAAAGGAAAACAGAAAACAGAAAACATATTTTCTGCCAGAGATTCACGGCAAAGGTAAAGCCTCTCATATTTGATTGAAATCATATTTTTTTCCCCCTATTTGATTTTGGCCTTGGCATTCCAATCGCCAGCTTTCCCTTTTGGCTTTAGGCATTTTTCGGTGAGCTATTTTTTATACAGCAGAGAGATCGGTCCAACTGGCCGAGTGGAAGAAATACCTGGGCCAAGGAACTTGAGTCTCGCATTCCTGTTCGCTTTAAGCGCTGGCAACTTTTCCGCAAGTTTTCCGCATTTTCATGGCAGTCAATTTGCTAAATCAAGAATGCGACAGCAGCCGAATGAGGGCGAGGAGGGGAAAATAAATATGCCAGCCTTCAGCTTTCAGCTTTTCCTGGCTTCGGCTTCGGCTTGGAGATGGAAATGGAGAACCAGAACGGAACCCGATGCGCCCTGAATTTTGTAGCCCCCTTGCTGCTGCTTTTCCCGTTTTTCTTTCCCATTTTCATTCCCCTTTTTTCCCCGCTGCTTTTTTTTTTATGTATTTCACTTATTGATGAGTGGAAATGCTGTTGACATTATTTGTGTGGTCGCCGCCGCCAGTTGATCGCCCAATGCAATGCAAATTTGTTGACACAAACTCAAGCTGCTGCTGCTGCAGCATATCCCTGTACCCCAGATATACGCCATATATATCCCCTACATTTATATACTTACATATATATTATATATAGCGATGTGGCAGCAGCTCATCGCCGATCCCCTTGCCAATCGTTTGCCCATGAGAATCAAAGTCTCGATTCTCGTAAAAATGATTCATGATATCGCATTATTTCCGTATCATTTGTAATTTCCAGTTTCCTGCTTATTTTCACCAGCACACACACACACACACAGAGAAAGAGAGAGAGGGAGAAAGTAGAAGGAGACGGAAGAGCCAAGGCAGAACTGTTGCAATTACTATCTATCTGGGATTTTATAACTTTTGTGCTCTTCCTGCTCGCTCGCTGCCTTACCTTCTTCGCTTCGTCTGTCTTCTTCATCTTCTGCTGCTGATTACAGCAGTCACAGACACAGACACAGAGTTAGAACACACACACACACACACACACACAGAGACAGTAACAGATACAGATACATTTACAGCCAGAGACAAAGCCACACAGATACGGGCAGGGGCAAAGGCCAAGTAAAGACATTTCAAAGGGGAAACTCTTTATACTTAAAATATTTCTTCAGCATTTTTATTTTCTACTTAAACAAAATAAAATAAAATTAAATAAAATGAATTAAATATAATCTTAAACCCCCTTTTTTGAGCCGCCTCTGTTCGCTTTCAGCGAAGGAGTCACCCAGCTATAGAGTTACACAGGCGTTGCCATCGTCATCATCAAGGTCCTGCTGATTCCTGCTCCTGCTCCACTGCCACTGCTCCAGTGTCCTTGTCCTTATCCTTTGTTCTCCTCCAGACCCGCCAACACTTTTTCTTGTAGTTTTTGATGAACATTTAATTGAATTCTCCGACTATACCGCCGCGCTTTGTCCTCGCCATTGATGTATCTGTAACTGTAACTGTATCTGTATCTGTGTCTGTGTGTGGTGCAAGGATGTGTGTCCATTATGGTGTGTGTGGCATCTAATTAAAATTGCAATCGGAATTCCCCAAGCCCAGCTTAGCGACAAAAAGCAAATTTATCCATAAGCCAGCGGCGAGCTACTTGCAGATATCCGTTGCAAAGCTGAGACGACTTATCGGATGTCCGTGTCACAGAACAAGACAAAAAAAAAAAAGGATAATAATAAAAATCAGCAGCAGACAAGGAGCAGCAGGGATACAGCCATCACAGCCATTCATTCGGAATGGTTTAAGTGTGGGATTTCCCGGACTTCGGGTCTTAACAGTTGCTAATTCGAAAGGGTTTTCTCTTACGATTTTGCTAGCACTGGAAGCCTTTTTATATTTATATATATTATTTTGTATATCTATATTATTTATATTATTTAAATTCATGAAGTTCAATAAATATTTGAAATTAAATACAGTAAATTCCATTATATAGATATATTTATTGGTATTGGAACACTTTTTAAATTTATAATTATTTTATTTTAAGGATTTTAATAGAGTAAATTTATATCTATCTTATTTATTATATTTAAATACAGTTAATTCATTAAACATTTAAAATTAAATACAGTAAATTCCAATTAAGACTTAATATGGATATATTTATTAGCACTGGAACCCTTTCTAAATTTATATATATTTTATTTTTAGGATGTTAATAGAGTACATTTATATCAATATTTTTAATTATATTTAAATACAGTGAGTTCATTAAATATTTGAAATTAAATACAGTAAATACTAAATAAGATTTAGTATGGATATATTTATTAGTACTGGAACCTTTCCAAATGTATATATATTTTATTTTTAGGATGTTAATAGAGTAAATTTAGATCAATATTTTTAATTATATTTAAATACAGTAAGTTCATTAAATATTTGAAATTAAATACAGTAAATACTAATTAAGATATAATTATTATTTAAATATAGTATAGGTGCAGGTCTTCAGTCTCTTGTGATTCTTAGACGGAAAATTGAATCTTTTCAGCTTGACAACTTGTAAAACCCTTGACATTTTTGTCATTAGACTAAGGAACTAATGTTTTTCAGCAACAAAAAAAGGTAATTAAAGGGCAGAATCGATTTGTAGTTACAGTTTTACTTCCCCTACAAATATCTCCCCAGCAAGGCAGGTCTCCTCGGCTAATTGAACCAGTTCCATAGTGGCTGCATCTATGCAAATAACCCAAGGAGTTCCCTTTACCCCCAGCGTCTTGACTGCACCCACTGCATAACCCTCACCCTTGCCAGGAATTAAAAGGGAAGGAGCCCAGCAAGGACGAGGACGACGACGACGACGACGGCAATATCAAACAGTAAATAGATAAAAACAACATGACTTAATGAGTGGTATTTATTTTTATGCTAATTACTTTCGAATAAGCAGGAGGGGAGTGTTCTTCCCTCCAAGGGTGGCAGCTATATCCTTAACGAGGGTGGCAATAATTGTTGTTGGCGCTCCTTGAGGCTGCATTGCAATGTTTGCATAAAGTAAATGCCATTATACAAGCAAGTTGCGCTGTAAATTCACTTCAAATGTACAAAAGCACTCGCCCTGAAAGCCGTAAAGTATGCGATATGACAGCGCATAAAGGATGCAAGGGGGATCCTTGGCGGGTTCTTTATCACAGGCCACACTGTTCTTTCCCCCTTTTTTTTCTCTGTGTTTTTTATATATTTAATTTGCAAAAAATAAAGATTGTATTTAATTTTATTTCAGAGACTTTGTGTGCTTTCTTTTGATATATAGTATGTAAAAGTTAAGCAAAGCCAACTGCTATTTCTATTCGCTTTGGCTTCATTATCATTTTGATTCCAATAAACGAACAAATTATGCCTCACATTGCGTACTTAAATTAATTACTCAGCCGCAGTAAATGAACTTATTTCAGCGTATTGCTAAATAATAGCACAGACTGAAATGAATTAACCATTGGCTTATGATTTCTGTAATTAAATCAATATGTTTATCGGCGAAAAAAACAAATTTAATCCGTTATGATTTAACTAATGGTTAAAGTGTGGCATTATTAAATAAAACATGTGCTATTATTATATATTATTCTTTGAATCAAACGTAATCTCTCTTTTTTGTTGCTGTTTATTTGGAATTAACTTTGGCCTCTTAGAAAAAAAAAATTAAATAAATAAATGCATATAAAAGAAAGGGCAAAGGGCAAAGCTATAACTGATTCTTCCGCTTCCTGCCCGGCCTCACCGCATACAGATCGTCGGAGAGGAGGCGGCCGGCCCGCGTGGCCGCCAGGAGCCGCCGCTCGTGGACCTTGCGGTGCTTGGTCAGGTGATCGGAGCGGGCAAAGCACTTGGAGCAGTAGTCACACTTGTACGGCTTCACGCCGGAGTGGGAGCGTCGGTGGCGGGCCAGCTCATCGGAGCGGGAGAAGCGCCAGCTGCACTCCGGCCAACTGCAGGCGTAGGGCTTCTCGCCCAGATGCCGGCGCAGGTGGGCCTTGAGGTGGGCGGGCTTGGCATAGATCTTCTCGCAGTCGCCGAAGGTGCACAGGTAGCCCCGCTCGCCGGCGGCATTCTGGCCCAGCTGGGGAGGAGTTGCCGTCGTCGTCGCCGCCGGTTCGCTGGTGGTCACTTCCTCTGGAGTTAATGGTGCTGCTGGCGCCGCCAATCTGAGATTACTATTGCTCTCCTCGAGGAAATCCACGCAGTTGTCCGTGCACAGAGGCGTTCGCTCGGGCAGGAAGTCCACCAGCTCGGGTATCTCCACGTAGTTGTCCAGCAGACGCTGCTCCCAGTCGCTCAGGTCCGGCGGACACACCGAGGACAGGTCATTGAAGTCAATGAAGAGGGATTGATCCTCCGGAATCATATCGCTGCTATTATTATTATTATTATTACTGTCCAGGGTGATGATGCCATAGTAGTCCGACTCCTCCAGGTGATGGCAGTCGGCCACGAAGCTGGCCTCCGCATAGGAGCACTCGAAGCCGCAGCCGGGATCATCGGGAATGCCGGCCAGAATGGCCAGCGGCTCCTCCTCCGCGTCCAGTTCGCTGTAGAGCTGCTGGAATCCGCCTGTTGCAAAGAAGTCCATGATGCAAATGAGCCCTGGCCGGCCGAGTGTCCAAATATTTATATTTTCCCGGCTATCTAGGGGAAGATGAGTGGGGAATGGGAAAGAGGTTGAGACTGGCACATACCCTGGAAATGTTTTTTATATATTTATTAAGCTATAATCCAAGAGAAATAAATTTGATACCAAAGAAAGCTATATTTAGCATAATTTAAATGTATTAAATGTATTAAATGTATTAAATGTATTAAATGTATTAAATGTATTAAATGTATTAAATGTATTAAATGTATTAAATTAAATGTATTAAATGTAATCTCCCTGAAAACCAGCATACCCTGCTGCCCATTGTCATGGAGAGCCACCCAGAGAGACGCATCCAGTGCGATTCCACTGATTCCGAGCCGAGAATCGATGTCCCTTGGGAATAATTAGTCCGTGGCTTATCTAAACCGCTGCCGCGGCTGCTTCATTAGTCCGCCGGAGATCGGTGCGGTCCGGGTCCGGTCCACCCAACTCTCCGCCAGATGTTTGCCATTGATCCGAGACTGCGGCGACACATGTGCGCTTTTTCGGCGAACGATCTGAGTATCGATCTGAGCTCGGTATCGGCTCTGTATCGGTGTCTACGAGTGCCGGAGTGCCCGGAGTGCCACGCAGTGTCAGGCCAGATACACAGATGGAGGCAAGGGTTAAGCCCGGCGGCACCTTGCTCTCGCCGCTCTCGCTGTTATTGTTTTGGTCGCCGGACTATCAACACAAATTTGTTGTTAATTAATGACGAACTAGAGATGCCCAGGGGATGCATATATGTATATATCCCATATTTCTGTGTCAAGTGAGAGCCGCAGATATCAGGCTGGGGGAATCATTTTAAAGTCAACCATTAGTGCAAGTATGTCTCTATCTGGCCTGGCAACGGTCCCTGGTAATGATTATTGTTATTGTTTATGCAGTAATCTTTATAGAAGAAGTAAGTAATTATTAATACATTTTTCAGAGATCAATTCGGCTTGCAAAACTGCCTGTACCCCTCTACGATCGCTCCTGTATTTGTTCTATATCTAACCAGGCTTACATTATCCCCTTTTCGGTGGCTGTGCGTCTGCTCTATAGCATTTTATGGCCTTCGGGCTCTCCTGGTCCTTGTCTATGCCGTTCCTGGCATCCCTTTTGGCTGCCAGCCCTTTGGAAATTAACATAAATTTAACGTGCGGCTGGCGTTTAAATTTACTTTCGCCTAATGAAATAATCAGCAGCTGTAAATCCTTATGGTCCCACTCTCTCTCTGTTGAGTTTGCCGAGTTTTTGGCGGGCGGCCTACGCGTTTTACGCTAATTGATATTGCAAAAATCAAAGGATGCGCGCGCGGGCATTAAAAGGATTTAAAGGGATATCAACTGGTTCGGGGTTTTTGGGGTTTGCTGAATTCTGAACTCTGACTCTGACTCTGGCTCTGACTGGGAATCTGGCAATTTGTAATTACGAGTATTGCTACTCTGATTTCTCTATATATAACCCCGAGCCGGGCCGAGAGGAAGCGACTTTGTGGAGTGGCTCGGATAACATAAATTAGTATGCTGCCTGCAGGCAGCTCTCTGGTATTTCGTCTCGTCCAGTTACTTACAGATCCCCCAGGAAATATAAGCATGCACTGTGCTAAAGAAATAAAATAAATCAGAAACACAAGAAATAAAATAATAAAATAAATAACTTTTTAGTAATTAAATTAAAGTAAACGTGTTTACCTACAATTTGGCATACATTTTGTTAATACTTTCAGACTTGTCTATTTTGATTAATATTTAATGATTAAATAATATTAGAAAAAATTAAATCAAAACGTTTTTTGTAATTTTCCTATTTATTATTTTATTATTTATGGATTTTTGTATTTTCTCAAACAATATTCCTTAGTTGTGAAGATTTTTTACTATTTATTACTATTTATTACTATTTATTACTATCTATAACTATTTATTTATATATATATATATATTATATTATATATTATATTTTGTAAAGGCTTCTAGCCTTAAAAATATTTTTATAAGCTGAGATACATTTTATAGCAATGTTAAGGAAGAAGGAAATGTGACCCTTTCTAACTTTTTTTTTTCATTAACCCACTTACAATTACTTTTATTACTAATTTACCAATAAGTGTTGACATATCTCATAGAATACCAACAGTAATTACTAAATATTATGTCTAATTAAAATGACTTTCCAAGTAATCGACTTTCGCTCAGTGCTGGGGAATGTGTAACCACATCTATCTATGCATCAGTCTGCAAATACATTTGCCTCTTCAAATTCCTGTGTATGTGCAAACCGCAAGTGTCATAACGGAAATTATGCATACAATTTTACTGTAAATTGCACTTGGCAAAATGTTGTCACCTCAAAAACACGCCTCCTCCCAAAACCCAAAAACCCCATTTAATTCCAATGAATATTCCCCTGGAATTCCATCACTTAAAATGAACATTTTGCAAAGTATTTACGAGCCAAAGCCGAAGATTTAATGCCCAAGCCGGGGACGGGACGGACATGGTCGTCCTGGCAGCAGTCAAATGAGCCAAGCGGCTGTCCGGATAAATACGGTATTATGTCCAAAGGGTTGCTGCCTCCTCCAAGTCCGAGTCCGAGTCCGAGTCCGAGTCGGAGTCGTCCTTATCAATCGCAGCTGAGCTGCTTGTTTTCATTGGATTAGACAAGTTTTCCCAGCTCTCCGAGTTACGAGCTCCCAGTTACGAGTTCCGAGCAAAGAAGAGCTCCTCCGTGTTATGCGGCTTACTGTTGTGGCAAATTAAATCGGCACGCCATGTAGCTGTATCTGTATCTGTATCTGTGGCTGCATCTGCATTTGCATCTGCATTTGCATCTGCATCTCAACATTTGCACATGAACAAAAATTAATATTAAAGTAGCATATAATTAAAATGAAATCTTATGGGTTTAATTAGTTTAATATATAATTAAATAAAGAAGCCATATTTAATTCCTTATCTGTATCAATATTAATATTTTAATTTATTAATTTATTTTTTTATTAAGTTTCAGTGTATTCGTATCGACAGCCTTGTATAATGTGATTACAGGCATATTTATTGCAGCCACTTGGCCTCACGATATCTGCTGTCATGTGCATTCCTCCGCTTACCACATGCCAATTTTATAATCCTTATGATTACTATCGATTTCTGCTGCACACTTGCTCCAGGCCCTCAAGAAAAAGGGGATTCCCCCCCCTGAACTTGTGGTTATTTTTGTACAAATCTTCAAAGCCTAATTGATTCAATTCCTGCGGCAAAAAGGTTGACATTTTACAGTGATTTCTGAAAGAGTTTATTAGCTTAGTTATAAAAATATGTAAATCGTGTGCTGAGTTGATTATTTTTTTTTTCATTTTCTGTACATCTTTAAGACAGGTTTTAGTTAAACGAATATGTGATTTGAAGGGAAAATATATATTTAAAATAAACCTGAACAAATAAGTAATATTTCCATTCCATTTCCATTGTCTTAAACATAATTCAACTGCCTAGTTTATGAACCCGAAAAGCTCAAGGAATTTAAGTCACAGTTCTCTGTTCGGCTTCTGCTTCTGTTTTCGGGGCCTGAAGTACCCTTCGGTGGCAACATAACAAAATTCCTTGGAATTTAATTGTGGAAATTACAACAGTTTTGGCCCAAGGTCCAACATTGTCCCACTCAGCTTGGCATTCCCAATTAATTACACAATTTAGCCCCAGCAGAAGCGCAGCAAACTTGGCCGCCAACTTTCTGCAACGAGACGGGCTCCTTTGCAAGGACCAAGGAGCAAAGGACGACAGTGGGTGGGTGGCTCAGTGCCATTGGCTGCAGTGGCTCAAAGTCAGTTTTGCAACAGGTCAAAAGTTTGCCTGCCAGGCCCTGGCAGGGGCCCTGGCTAAGAAGTCGATTTTGGTCGGTGAAAAGTTTTAATAAACTCGCCTAAGACAATATTTTGTGTTAGCGAGGACGGAGACCGAGACAATAATTTGATTTTGAGGCCAGCGCCCAGCCCGAAAGCAATTTGTTATGTCCACAGGAGCACCAGGAGCAGTCAAGGGGGAAACTAACAGGTGAAAGGACACATATGATGACACCGGACAGGAGGCAGTAGGACGACGACAATCTTGCGGAGTCGCCACCGGAGTCGCCACCGTTACCGAGATTAAGTCAGATGCAAACGTAATCCAAGGACAAGTGAGTTAACCGGTTTGACCCAATTTAATTAGACACTGTTGGGCTTCGCCCTGGGGCAACCACTACTAGTATTAGTATACGTATTAGTGTTATGTTAGTACAAGCCCTAGTATTTGTCCTGTCCTCGCCACCAAAATTGAGCCACCGGCCTGCCAGGATATATGCCAAAGGCAGAGCTAATGCCAATGCCAGGACAATGTTGGGCCTGCCTTAAAGCCAGCTACAGGCAGAGAAATCGAAATAATAAAAAGGGAAAGAGAAATAATAAATAATACATAAAGTTAGGTATTAATTATATATAATATAGAAATATAATATAATAGTAACCCTTCTCTGTGTAAAGAAATAATAAGTAATAAATAAAAAGAAGTATTAAATATATATAATATATAAATATAATAAATAAAGAAAAATCTCTTATTTAAACTTAATTTAATAGTAACGCTTCTCATTGGTATTTTAATTTTTATAGAACTTAGTTTTCTTGCCGTGTGCCTGTAAGCTGGATTAACACACCAGGCTGCAAACGGGAATCCCAAGGACTTGACACCGGAATACATCCAACATCCAGCAGCCAGTAAGGAGGATACACGACATTATTGTAACAAAGACAGCGGTGGGCGGCTGAGCGCCTGAGCGGCTGAGCAGGAGCCAACAATTAGTGTTGACAGACATTGCACTCTGCCAAAGCCTCGGGGGAATTCGAAGGCTTGTCCTACACACACACACACACGCGCGAGGGGTGTTCCTCCGTGTGTACACACACGCCCAATCCATGTACTCGCATATAATTTGAGTTTTCTCCGTGTCGTGTCAAACTCTCTGGGAAATTTATGTTTAGTGCAAAGTGCTTACAGACGGGCTTAATAGCCGCCCGCCTGGTATAACAGTTGGTATTACACCGGCCGTATGACAGCCTGGCCGGGGTCTGATAAAAGCCATTTTAATTACTTTCGTTGGCCCTAAATCTCTGCATTTACTCATCACTTTAATCGTTTAGATTAAGGCTATCCATATATATTATTTTTTAAAACAAATAATAAGGTGAAACCACATGAAATCAATTAACTTTTCATTGGTTACCATTAAGGGACTCTTAAGCCTGATTTGGCTTGGGATTATATATATCAAAATGGCATCTAAATTAGTTTTTCAAATCCCTCTATTGTGTTAAGCGTTTGGCTATATCTTTCGACGACACCTTGGCTTTTCCACTGTAATCTCTCGATGCAATTCGGGCCATTTTCCGGCTGGCCTTTCAGCTATAATTAGGTTGGAGAGTGGAGAGAGCTCAAGCCAACCCAGGCAGGCGGCATTATTAACATGAATGCTCCGAAGGGGCCACTGTGCTGGCTGCGGAATATGCTAAGCAATTTGGGGTTAGCTTGGCTTGGTATGCAGCAGCAGGAGCAGGAGCATCTGCTGCAGCTGCTGCATGTCGAGGACCTCCCTCCCTCGGGGGAATTGGGCCGGGCCAACTGCCTTCATTACCAAAAGGGGCTGGGCGAGTACGCCTAATGATGGCCGCTACGCTCAACAAACATGGTCAGCCAAAAGGGCAATGGGCAAGGAGCTAATAATCCTTGGATGCACACACACACTCACACACACGCGCACAAATTGTGTGCTTTGTGTGGTGTATGTTAATGAAGTGCTTGTGGTCTTCCTTCCTCCATCCCAAACCGCTGCCAGCCAAGATTTGTTGCCTACTTTTCGGAGTTGCGTCAATTTACAATTGAATGGAAAAGTGGACAACTGGAAAGCGCAAAGAGGGCCGACGAGAACAATGGCCCCGGACACAGGGTCACAGCAGTGTCCCTCCGGAGCAAGGGGGGCGTGACCTTACACAAAACTGGATTTATTTAGTTTATTTCCAGCATATCAGCAGCCATAACTGTCAAGTCTCTCTCTCTGTGTTTGTTTTCCTTTCTGTTTTTTTTTTCTCCCAGCGAGCATGACACAAAGTGGGGTTAAAATGGAAATAGCCGGGGTGTGGATGGCGGGGTGCCGGCGCATATATGAGGGGTGCAAGATCTAGAGCGGCCATCATCATCAATCATTTTGATTTGCGCTAAAAACTATGCTATGCTTTGTTACTACAATCCTGCATTGCATAATACAACAACAAAAACTCAACAACGTCAACACAACACTGAGCCAAAAAAAAATCATTTCAAATGCATATAAATTTGTTATTGTTTTTAGCATTTTACTTAAATTCATTGGTGAATTGTGCAGTGTTGTTGAATTTTATTGGTGAATTCTTTTATGAATTGGTTTTGTTAAATTCATTGTTGCATACCCATCAATGAATTTCTTATTGTTTGAAGCATTTCATTTAAATCATTGGTGAATTGTGATGTATTGGTGAATTTTATTGGTGAATGGCCACTTGAAAATGCTTTTATTAATTTGTTTTGTTAAATTCATTGTTGCAGACCCATTAATGAATTAATCTTAATAATGTTTAAAATAAACATCCATTAGTGAATTGTAATTGAAGAATTGTTAAAATGTAATCTATGAATTCTTCTTGTTAGTTGCTATTTATGAGCTCATATTTATTTAATTTTAATTGTTAGCTTATATTGGTGAACTAATCATTTATGAATTTTACAATTTTTCATATTAATTTTCCTTGTGCAATTTTCGAATTAACTTCCATTGGTTAACTATAATTGGAAAAATAATCGCTAGACATTTTTATTGGTGATTTGTACTCTATGAACTCTTTATCTTTGTTTTTATTGGTGAATTGTTCTTTGATTACTTAAATAAATATGTAATCTATGAACTTTTTATCTGTGCTTTTATTGGTGAATTATTCTTTGATGATTTGTAATCTATGAAGTCTTTATCTTTGATTTTATTGGTGAATTATTCTTTTTTGATATTTAATTGTTGAATTCATTGGTGAATATCCATAAATGCATTGCCCTTGCCTAGTACTGATACAAAACCTTTATTGGTAAAACCATTTATATTAAAATTCTGGAATAATTCCATAAGCTCTTGGCATTATTTTTTTCTCCGTGTAAGCCGGCACACACACACACACACACACAGCAAAGACGATAAACTACAGTAGCAACAACAAGAAGGGCAATTGCCAGACAGAATGACAACAACAATTCATGTCGACAAGTTGCGCTGGCATTTCACTCTTTTTGCAGCTATTTCGGTGTTTCTTTTTTCGTTACTCACTTGGCAGTCCTTTTTTTTAGGTACTTTTGCATAATATTTTTGGAGAGAAGGGAAGGGGGCGGTACTCTATGCATGCATTAGGCGAACATTAATGGAGAAGAAGTATTTTTAGTGCTCGCTCGTAAAGCTGCTTGTCAAATATTTTGTGCTGCATTTTAAACATATCGCTTTGGGGTGTCCTTACTCCTTTTTTGGCCCTATTTGCCAGGCAGTCAGCCAGGCAGCCAGGCAGCCAACCGTCATCCCTCAGCAAGGGAATATATATGAGAGAGACATAATGAAATTTTAATTAAGCTCAAGCAGCAAGCAGAATTAAAAGACGAAATGTGCGCCTTTTAATTCAATTTATAATTACACTCAGCAGTAGCGGCTGGGCTGGGCTGCCTTCAACACCGTCTCCGTTTTCCCAGCTTTCCCGTGCTTTCCCAGGATCCCCCGGCTTCCTCGGTCGCATTCGCATCGCTGCGAATCAATTAAAAAGACATTTGCGAAAATGTTGCCAAGGCAAATTGAAACTGAAACGACAACACGAATGCTTAAATGAGCGAATAAACGAAGATGAGACTGTGACGAGTGAGGGGAGCTGAGACGGAGAGGCGGAGAGTGTGGTGGCAAGGATGCCAAGGATGCGAATGAATGCATAAATGAATGCCACATTGCACGAATGAAAGATGATTGTCCCGCTGATGATGATGATGATGATGATGATGATGGCGGCGGTACAAGTGTGAATCCGACTGTGCGACTCAAGACGCTGATGTCCACCCTCCGCACCGGCCGTACCGCCGTAATCGCCACACCGCCCTGCCTTTCCCGATCCCCAAACGTCTGCCGTTAATGTAATTCAATAACCCGCATCTGGCCAGCACCGGGTTGATTGTTTCATCAGGCGCCAGAGCCAGAACCAGAGCCAGAGCCCCTTGAAATATTCCATTAATAATTGCCAGTGCCAAATATGGGATGTGAGTCTCAAGTGCGCACAAAAGTGCACTTTGAAGAGCAACGTCTTGAGCAACAGCCACAATGTATAAAAATTAAAAGGTATAATAGGTAATAAGTATAAAACAATTTTTGTTAGTTAGTTAGTTGTATAATAGTTAGTTGTATATCAGTAAGTTATATACTAGTAGGAATTAAAATGTTTTAAGTTTAATATAGGTAATAAATACATAACAATTAGTATATCAGTTAGTTGTATAATAGTTGATTGTATAACAGTTAATTATATACTAGTTAGTATACAAATAAAATGTATAATAGGTTATAAGTTTATTACAATTATTATAACAGTTAGTTGTATAACAGTTATTTATATACTAGTTAGTGTTAAAACCAAAAGTTCCAAATTTAAATGATTATTAATTAAAACAAAGACCATTGCAGCTCTAAATTGCATAAAACATTATCTATAATCACTGCCTAAGTTAAGATCTAAAATATTTAAAGCATGAAGCCTAAAGATTTCTTTAAAAAAACAATATTCCCAGAGATTGACATTTTTTTAACAAATCAAAGTTTAAAATAATCATAACTAAGCCAAAACAGCCTTAATTTCAAATCGGAAAGCTGTTCTAAGCTAGTTTTTAGTCAAATAATGAATCTGCCTACTGAGTTAGAAAAATTAAAAAATAAATTTTTTTTTCAATTTTTGACAATTTTAATGATGTAACCCCTTATAGAATTTTCAAAAATCGACCAATTTTTTTTTTCTGTTTTCTATTATTTTTTTAATTATAATTAATTAAGATTTTAATGGCGAATCTAAAACTATACGGCTTTTGGCTATAACTCCTTTTTTGGCTGAAATATGCTTTCAAGAAAACCTGAAATATGCGTATTTTAGGGATCGATATGTATCGATAATTTTATACTCTTACAGAGAGCATACTTTATAATAGTTAGTTGTATAACAGTGTGTTATAATGTAGGAATTACAATTTTTAAAGTTTAACATAGATAATAAATATATAACAAGTAGTATATCAGTTAGTTGTATAATAGTTGATTGTATAATAGTAAGTTATATACTATTTAGTATTTAAAGTAATATTTCCAAATTAGAATTAAATGTATAATAGGTAATAAGTATATAACACTTAGTGTAACAGATAGTTGTATAACAGTTTTATGTATAACAGTTAGTTATATACTAGTTAGTATGCAAATAAAATGTATAAAAGGTTATAAGTATATAACAATTATTATAACAATTAGGTGTATAATAGTCAGTTGTATAATTGTTATTTATATACTAGTTAGTGTTAAAACCAAAGTTCAAAATTTAAATGATGATTAATTAAAACAGAGACCATTGCAACTCTAAATGGCTTTAAACATTTTCTACAATCACTGCTTAAGTTAAGATTTAAGATATTTAAAGCATGAAGCCTAAAGATTTCTTTAAGGAAACATTATTCTCAGAGATTGACATTTTTTGAACAAATCAAAGTTTAAAATAATCATAACTAAGCCAAAACAGCCTTAATTTCCATTCGGAAAGCTGTTCTAAGCTAGTTTTTAATCAAATAATAAATCTGCTTACTGAGTTAGAAAAATTAAAAAAAAATTTTTTTTTTCAATTTTTGACAATTTTAATGATGTAACCCCTTATAGAATTTTCAAAAATCGACCAAATTTTTTTTCCTGATTTTTTTAAATATTTTGATTATATTTAATTAGAATTTGAATGGGAAATCGAAAAATATACGGCTTTTGGCTATAACTCCTTTTTTGGCTAAAATATGCTCTCAAGAAGACCTCACATATGCTTATTTTTGGAATCGATATAAATCGATAATTGTAGAGAGCATACTAAAACCTCATATCGATATATTTATAACTTTTTTAGCTTAAATAGTTTTCTTGTTGAATTTATTTCTTGGCTTGAGTTTAGCCCTTAAGACGGACATTGTCGCATAACTGCACTGCCTGCTGCCTGCAGCCTGCAGCTGTTCCATCCATTCATACATACAGTTGCGGTCAAAATAATAGTAGTGCTGGTCTAGTGAAAAGTTTTTCGGCTGTATCTTCCCAATGGGTTGACGAATCCAATTCATTTCTTCATATTAGTAATTACTAATATCTGCTCTTCCAGTATATGAAGTGATGTCGTCTTATCACATCTCTTTCTATTTTATTTTGCATTATTTCCCAATTTAGCACGTTTTTGGCGCAGTCAAAATAATAGTAGTGTTAGATAAATTTTTTTTTATGATTAAATTTACTAAACTTTTCTTAAGATTTTTGGTCTTAAACATTACTTTAGGATGTTATCAAACAGTTTTTAGCATTTCTATATCCTTCGTTTATATTTGGTCCTGGCAATATGGAATGTGGAAAAAAAAATTGCTGCCAAGAGGCAAAATCTGATTAAAAAGTTTATATCTG
>VNJZ01003470.1:0-83267 GCA_008042795.1 Drosophila asahinai
GCTTTAACAACAATTACATCAATTTAATATGAAAAAAAAATTACTTTGGAAGAAGAAAATTTCCTAGCAGCTATGAATTAAATGCCGCTTTTAGGGTTGCTTCTCTGTGGCTGAAATGCCTCGGCTTTTCCCATAAGGGCCAGGAAGACTGAAATGAAAAATATAATGTTGATCGTCTGTTATTGTGAAATTCATCATCGAACACTTACGCAGAGCTGCAGGAAATAGGATTAGGAACTTCATCTCAAAAAGACTTCTTTTGGAATAATTAAAGCAATAAGGTTGGACTCATTCTTATATAGGCGATTCACGGTTACATAAGGGTGGAAATTTTGTTCTGCTTGACTTTTAATGGTACATTACAGAATATTTGTTCTGCTTGACTTTTAATGGTTCATTACTGAGATTCCAACCAATTAGAAAAATGTTCCCCACTGCCCTGTTTCGCGGGTCACCAAATTTCTCTGCCCGGGTTCTGCCGGCACACGCACCATATACAGAAACAGAACAGAAGAATCAGTGCAGTCAAATTGTACTTTTGGGGCTAAATCTAGCCTTTCTTAAACCTATCTTGCCATCTTACAAATATTAGATAATCGAGATGGCGATTCAATGGTTGCATAAGGTTAGGTGTAAGGGGCATAATATTTGTTCTGCTTGACTCTTAACGGTATATTACTAGGAACATACCACCGAACCATGTTAAATTCAATCTAATTTGCATCTTCAGGGAAAATATTTACAAATATTTATCGGAGTACTTAAAAAGTATCAAACCAACCCGGAAAGCCTAATAATGGAAGATCAGAATTGTTGTTAAAATGATGCGAAAGGAAAATAGAAGGCCATAAATTTTTCCAACCTCCGACGGTATTTCATATCTTTGTATATTCAACTTGTCATAAAAGTGTTTTCTTGAATACATGTACATTGAGAAAATAAACAAAAAGATTTTGATTAAATAAAATAATAAATAGATTATAAATAATAATAATAATAATTTATTACAATATTGTTTAAAACAGATAGATCGCTTAATTTTAAGAACCGTTAGTTTTGACCCTGGTCTCTAGAAGTGGTGCCATTTTTTTTAACAAAATGTAACTGTTTTTAACGGGAGAAACAGCCAGTTTTTAAAATCATTTATTTTTGTGTTTTTTTTTTTTTTGCCGAAAGGGAAAGAGTAATAGTAGCTTTTACTCATAATATGCCTAAGTTTCATCGATGTTTGCAGCTTCTTTCCGATTCTCACGATACGATATATATACTATTTAAAAGGCTAACTGAAACTGCAAATAATAATTATTTGAAAATAAATGGTAAATTTTGTCTAGCAAATCTGACGGGAAAAAAGCTGAAATGAGCCCACTGGTCTCTAGTATTTTATGTGTCATCCCTGGAAAAGTTTTTCTCTTCTTGGTCACACTTTCGCGCTTCTTTTTAACGGCGTGTTGTTGTCGCTTTTTCAGAAAACTTATAGAAATCCTATTATCTTTTGAAAAATTAATATAATTAAGTGTTTAAATGCTTGTGGATGTGACTCAGTATGAAGGGGCGGCTATGAAGTTAAGCTGGAAGCAACAATTTCCGAGATGACCTGCCTCGCTACTGGTGGCCAGGAAAAACAACGCTTCAGACGCTAATTGTATTTTCAACAACTGAAGCCTATCGTGGTAAGTGCCTATGCAATATATTTATTAAATTTATTAAGTTTTATTGGTTTTCATGTGTAGAACCATATTCTGTTCATCATATTGAAAGGACGCCCATCCACAAGTGAGGTGAGATAAGTCTTCAGTTTCTTACAATTAAACTTAATTAAATTGTACATTTTGTTTAGCTGCTTCGCTTGTTGTTTTTGCCCTATTTATTCGCACGTTCCTCTACCAATTGACTTTTGTTTAGAATGACAGATGTAAACAAAGACAAAAGAAAGAGCAAAATTTTCCTATTGGGCATGCGCCCGAAGAAAAGCCGGCCGAGCACGCCGATCTTCGTGTGCAATTCCCGAACCACATATTTTCTCCCATTCGAAAATTTTTGAATTTTCAAAAGATCGGCGTTCTGCCTCCTGGCGCTTGGGGAGCCGTTTCAGTTAGTGTTTCGTGCTCGTCGAGTGTTGTTCTCGGTTCTTCCTCTCTACAACATCTAAAGTTCTTCATTGAAAAGTCTTCTTTCCTGCCATCCACACTCATCCATATATATATATATATATATATACTCGCCTCTATATATACGCGTATATAGAAATTGGATTGGAATTGTTCGCGCAAAGAATTCTGGCGTAGAATCAAAGCAAATTCACGGTGTGTAATGGTTACAAGTTAATTGGAGAGCTTTGTGTTCCAAACTATGGGTGATCGGTGAAAAGCCCCTTGAAAATGCTCAGATAAATGCCCAATTTTCCACGGGTTACATAATCGACAGTGAAGTGCTCTTGGAAAAAATGTGTGTTTTCCACGTTTTCCGGTGCGAGAATATGAGAAAAAAAAAGAAATGAAAATGAAAAGAAAATAGAAGGTTCTCCAAAATAATGGTGAACTACAATCGAATAGAATGGATATCAAAGAGAGCGGATGGCAATTAAAAGTGGTCCCGGTCCCAGAACAAAGTGAAGCATGCGAGAAGGAGGCTGCACTCGGAACGGTGCTGCTCTCGGCATGGTTTCTTCTGACCGAAAGTTTAACGAACTGAGTTCATTTCTATTTTTGAATAATTCGAAAGCAACCAACAACCGCCGCCGCAAAGTGAAAAGTCTGCATGAGTTTTCCCTCGGCGTCGCGGTGGTGCGTTGCGGGACGTGTGCTTTTTTAAGTGGTGCCGATGGTAGACTGATCCACGCTGCCGCCTACACTGTGCAATTTTCGAATTTTCTTTTTGGAATATCCATAAAGGAATTGAAATATTGAAAGCAGATGACGAATAAAAATTTCTTGGCTGTGCGAAAACTGTGCAAAAATTCTGGAAAATTACGAAAATAAATAATGACAGTGTTGGCAGGATATGAGCAATATCTGCTGAATTAATATCACATATAAATTCAATTTGATTCACTTGAAAGCATTAATTCTTTTAATATTAAATATAAGGTTTTATTTCTACTTTTCAAGGCTCATTTAGAAACTTTCCATCAAGTAGATTGTTTGTTTTTCCTTCCCCTGCTCTGTTTATTTATTCTATTTCAATTTATTTTGCATTTTAACGAACAATTCACTTGGAAAACAATTTCTCTACTCTAAGAAACTTGGCTAATTTCATTTTCGCGCCTCATCCAATATTATCAATGTGCTCAAGGTCTTCTCCACACTTTGCCAAGAATATATCATCGACTTTTTGAGGCCTTCAAACAATTTTGACAGCAGCTAATCCGAGTGCTGGTGGTGCTGCTCACTCGATTTTTCCTTTCAATCTATAGCATAATGTTAATTTTCAAGCATTGTAAATTATCTGGCAGGAGGAGCACATACATATTTTCACTAATATATGTGACAACTAACTGAAATAAATGTTTGGAAACTAGGAGAACCGCGCCGCCAACGTCAGCGCCATTTTTAAAGATTGTATAAATGTTTAGATCACTTCCGTTAGGATCTATATCTCGGCTATATGCGTAGTCTGGCGAAATTAGTTGGCTAACCATTTTCGAGAATAGGTCATGATTTATTTATGTTTCTCTGCCTATTTCTTAGGCTATTTTGTCCACTTGACATAATTGGGTTGGATGTTCTGTTCTGTTCAGGTGATTGTCTTTGGCTAATGAACAAATTATGATTTATGGTTTTTGCACAGTTTTCTTGTCAAGTTCTTTGTGAGAATATTCGGACTGCTACTTAGGAAGAAACCTAATTAATAATTCCCCTAAGTAACGTTAAATAAAGTGTTAATTCAATATTTATATTATTTCTTTGTCGCCAGTGTAATATGTTAAATTAAAAACCCATAGCCCCGTCCAAAAGTCTTTTGTGAATCCAATATAAATTCGAATTAAAACCCAGAACCCGCCAAAATCTCGATCGTCTGATCCGTTTGCCGCTAAGATGTCCGGGCAGCAACCGCCGCCGTATGGAAATGGGCCACGTGGTTGGAATCCACGTGCTCAAAATCCCGCCTCTCCGTCGCCGTCTACCTTCCTTTACCGTCCACCTTCGCCCTGGACGACGGCACCGAGTCCGCCGCCAATTATCTCGGGCCCTCGGCCCTTTGGGCATGCGATGTCCCCGGCCCCTCTCAACCAGGTGAGGGGCCAGCGTGGCAGCACCAATATACCCCATCCAAGACCTCAGTGGCCAGGTGGGAATCAATCGCCGGCTCCCTTCCAGCAGCAGCAGCCAGGTTACTATGGAGGAGGAGGAGCTGGAGCCTCGCCGGCACCGCGTCCCTTCCGTCCGGCGCCCCTGCAGCACCAGAACTCGTACGGAGCCCAGCCGACCAGCTCGTTTCAGCTGTCGCCAACACCATCGCCCATTGTGTGCCAGACACCCAGCTCGGACTTTAACTACAGCAATCGACAGACGCCCCTGTACCATCCACAACAGGCACCGCCGCCACAATATTACCACCAGCAGCAGCAGGGAGCGCCGGTGATTCCACCGCAACCGAGACAACACGGAGGACACGGACTAGCCCAGGATCAGATCGATTATGTGGGCGTACCGCTGGAGCCTCCGCAACCTAAATCCTATGTGATTTACGATGACGAAGAGGAGTTCGGTCCGTCTACAGCCGAAATTATAGCTAATCAATCGCAGGACTACATCGACGAGAAGCTTGCCGAATATCAGATGACGATATTGCAGTTGCAAGGTGAGTTTTAAATAGATATTATGACTTGTAATTAAGGATAACTAACCGAGAGTCTTAAGGTCTAGGCTAGCAGTAGGAAAAACACTTTTACATTGACAGTAGTTTTTGTTAAATATTAATTTAAAGTAGTTCTTAAAAAATTATTCTACAAAATCATCAAAATCATATGGGATGAATGCACTGTGGCGTACAATCGACCTTTAGCAGTATTTTGTAATGTGATAACCTGAGATAAATCGAAATCATAATGGATAAACCCCTTTGATTTAGGTATTTTCCGTTTTCTTTACGTTTTTTTAGTTTGCCTATCGAAGTAAAAATACTTTTACATTGACCTATTTATAAATAGTTTTTGGTAAATATTAATTTAAATTGGTTTTAAATATATTATATTTATAATGATCATTTTGGGATGAATGCACTATGGCGTATAAATATAATGTGATAATCAGAGATAATTTGAAATCTAATGGAAGAAAACGGAGAATATTTAAATTAAAAGGTGTTTTAATTTAAATATTCTCCGTTTTCTTTACGTTTTTTAAGTTCACCATTTGTCTGTTTTTTGTTTTCCGAGTGCCGCTGAGTCAGCGACATTCTAGAATTTTTTTTAAGGTGACAGCCATCAGTTGTGGTTCCCCTACAACACACAAATAACGTGTAAAATATTTGATTTTCTGTTGGCAAAGCATTGAACTTTGTTGAATCAGAGCAGAGCAGCAGCGGCGTTTGCTTTCATGTGGGGCGGGCGAAAGCGAATGTAAATGTCAACCGAACTTGACCCAGACATCAGCGGCCCACGTTCCCATCTCCCATCAGCGTCAGCATCTTTTGCTTCAGCGCCGGCCATCATCCCATCCTGCTGACATCATCGCTCGAAAGTAGACTATGGCCTAGATTCTTTGGCTCTCTTTCACCTTTCGCTGCTTTAAGTGCCTTTCGGTTCGAACTTCGAACATTATTTTGGCTATTTTCGTGGGCATCGCCTAAGGTAATGACATAATGTTGTCGCCAAAATGGAAGCAGAATATAAATTTTTTGGCAGTCGTGCAAATTGCAATCGCCAATACGGGGCCAGCCACATCGAATGCCAAATGAATCGATGAATTGTTATGTCTACATCTATACATATAGGTTTATATTTTTGTACTTTCGCATGTGCTGGGAATGAGATAATCGGTTATTTAATATTTTGCACCTATCTAGTAAGAGGGTGAGCCAAGAAAACATGTTTGTTTATTGATTTGAAGTCAATAAGGGACTTACTTTGTATATTTGAAGTATAATTTGTTTGTTTTGTGGGTAAACTTGATTAAAAGTTAAAGGCTTGAAATAATTTCTATGGAATACACTGAATGTTCTGCTTTATCGCTTTCTAATCACCTAGGACAATGCCTAAATCGGATTTCCTTTTGGCAGCAATTACCGGCACAAGTCGAATGTAATTAATTGAGAAGCGGTGTGATCTCACTTTGTGTGAAGCTGATTTGATAGACAAGGTTTTTGAGCCTTTTGTGTTTATCTTTTGTGGCCATAGCCTGTGCCGAGCAGTGAGATCATTTTTTAATGGCTGAAGCGCAACGAGTCTGGGATTATTCGGGAAAGTTGTTTATAGACAAAAGCACGGCGCAGTGTGAATGCGTTTGCAAATGCTCCAATAGGTGATGATGCCAGGTCCGGTCGGTCGGTGCTGATGTCACAGTGGAAATGGCTTCATTGTGTTATTTATATATTGCATTCGCTCGGTCTGGTTTTATTTCCATTGTCGCTGCTTAAAGCCCACAGCTTTCCGCCGATCCAACTGGGCTGCATCTTGTTGCCTACTTGAATCAGTTTTGGGCTAACTTATTTTTAGACGCTTGTTTGGTATGAAATATCTCAAGGGACGACGGCAGACTGGGCTGGCTGTTGTGCTATTTTCGTATAATTTTCTCGCCCTGCTTTCTGGTTTATTTTCAAATTTAGCAGCGTTTTTCTCTTCAGCTATTTTATTTGTTGTTTATTTTTTTTTGGCTTGCTTTACTCGAACTTGTCTTGTCACGGGAAGAAATGCGCTTAAAAATAGAGTTCTTTTTAGAGTTTTCTGGGTTTTTCTACTTGTCCCGATTGGCGTGCTTATTTGTTCTGGGATTTATATGTACAACACATGGATGCGTTTTGTGTGTTTTTAAAATATAGGAAAAATGTTTAGGAAGAGGTAGGGCTTTGGGGGAATTGGGTTGAAAAATATTCAGATATTTTTGTAAGGAAATTGAGACCAATTAACAATTGAATTTCTTTATATTTGATTTATTTTATATTTCGCTGTAATCCCTTGTCCTGTTTAAAGAACGATCTCTTAATCAATGTGACAGCTTTATTATAATGATTCCTTAGGATTCCAACAAATCTCTAGCCAATAAAATGATGAGGAAAAGAATCTTGTTGAAATACCACATTTTAAAATTTGTTTGTTAATTTATTCGTTTTCGTTGCAAATATATTTTTACAATAAACGTTTTGCCGAACACCCACGCGCTCCTATATCGAATGGGAAATATTCGAGGTGTATATATAGCCGCAAATACCATGTGAATGTAGAATCGTTATAAATAGGTAATTCTATAAACTAATTTTGTCATTTTTTGCACGTAGAAAGGCGACTTGGATGGGCGATGATATCTAGACATATGCAAATGTCACAATTCAAACAAATCAAAATTGCTGACAGTTGCCCAGTTCTGAGTTCTCTCATTTTATTTTAAAATTCCGTTTTGACCAGTTCACAAAAAAAAAAAAAAAAAAAAAAAAATCGTACAAATTCGTGCTCACAAAATCTGTACAAAATCTTAGTTTTTTCTTTGTCGTCATAGAACTGGACATAGGAATCCCGCATGTGCATAGTGTCACCAATGGGGTTTAGCTTCAAGTTGCCCACCAATTAGGTTCTTGTTCTTGAAGACTTATGGAGATTATGGACGAGCACGGACAGGGCCATGTCCATGCTGGCCATAGTTCCCTTGCCTTTGTTGATTTGCGCCGCCTTGGCGAAGAGCACGTCCCAGCGGCTAGAATCCCCTGTCTATTTGGAGCGAGCTGCTGTTGCTGCCTACCAAGTCTGCACTCCCGTGAAGCGTCGGTTCTGGTCGCTGCTTCTTAGTGTTCTTTACCTCCTGGCTGGTACCGCAGACTCAGTGATTCATCCTGCAACGGACAAAGGTCTTCTTGGAAGATTTGGCTTAGATTTCCAGCGCTAAAAGTAAAGAGTTTGTACATATTGGTAAATCTATAAACTAATTTTGCCCTTTTATTCAGGTAGAAATGCTGGATGGATGGACGAGGAGATCTAGACATATGCAAATGCCATAAATCATATAAATAATTAATAATAATTGCTCAGTTTTCTTAATATCCTTCTTTATATTAAATTTTCATTCAAAATCCGTACAAATTCGTGCTCATCTTCCTCGTGGTCGAAGGGTTTAGTCAAGTGTCGTCATATAATTGCACATACGACTAGCAAAATAATAGTGCCGCCAATGGTGTCCAGCTTCAAGTTGCACACCTCATTTTCGTTCTTTTGGTGGCTTTATGGCCGAAAATCTGGCTTAAATTTCTAGCGCTAAATTGGTAAATCTATAAACTAATTTTGCCATTTTATTCAGGTAGAAATGCTGGATAGATGGACGATGAGATCTAGACACATGCAAATTCAATAAATCAAATAACAATTATTAACAGTTGCTTAGTTTCTTTAATTATATATAAAATTGTGATACAAAATTCGTACAAATTCGTGCTCATCCCTCTCGTGGTCGAAGGTTTTACTTCAGAAGTGTCATATAACTGCACATACGACTCCCGCATGATAATAGTGCCGCCAATGGTGTCCAGCTTCAACTTACACACCGTAATCTTCTCATTCTTTTGAAGGCCGAGCATGGACAGGGCCATGTCCAAGCTGGCCAAAACTTCAGAGCCTTGGTAAACCTGCGTCTCCTTGGCGAACACCACATCCCAGCGAATAGAATGCCGTGTCTACTCTGAGCGAACTGATGTGGCTGCATCAAGGAGTCTGGACTCTCGCAATGCGTCTGATTCGGTGGTTGCTCCTTGATGTTCTTGACGACCGGGCTTGTACCGCAGGCTATGTGATTCATTCTGCAGGGACTGAAGGTTATCCTCGAAGAGCTGGCTTAGGTTTCTCGGGCTAATGTGTAACTTACTGCAAATTTCGAATTTATATAAAGAAAACTAAAATAATGTTGTACTTTTTTTCCGAGTAGAAAATGTAACTTACTGCAAATTTCGAATTTATAAAAAGAAAACTCAAATAATTTTGTACTTTTTTTCCGAGTAGAAGTGCTGTACGGTCAGAGACAAATGCAAATGCCACAATTCAAATAAATCCATATTGTTGACAGTTGCCGGCCAGTTTTCTTGGTTTTTAATTGCTTTTCGACTTTTTCGAGGCCCTCTTTGCTCGCCAAATTCAAATATTTTTGACTAATAGTTTATATCATTTACATAGCTTAATTTTTGTGCAAATAAACTTTCTTGGCTAATCTTAAAAGGAATTCATATTGCTTTAATGGTCTCTTGAGCTAATGAATGGCCTCAGGCTGAAAAATATGCGTATATGTATTTGGCTTTTTTTTTTGGCCAGATGAATTTCTGTTTAGAGAAGCGTTTTGTGATGCCTTGAAGTCAATATTTGAAGACCCAGAAGCGTTTGCCTTCCCATTAAACTGGGCAACTTTATGGCTAGGTGTGAGATAAATGGAAGACATCTAACATCTAATATATATCGTGAGCAAAGGAAATATCATTAAACGGGGTGAGATGCGAACTTTTTGGGAACGGATACAATTGTTTATGCAAAAAAAAATGTTTGCTCGAATTGAGTGTGCTGGAAATGGATATATATTTAGAGAGTCTATAATTAGGCAGAGGATGTACATGCATGGATACGTGAGTTCTGCATCGAATGACTATATACTTTGCAAGAGGTCTTGGTAAAGAAATAAGACTGTTTAGGAGAAGGGCAGAGTAACAGAAGTTTACCAGATGTACATACATGTACTATAGTAGAGTACCAGCAGAGTATGACAGCAGAATATCAGCAGAAACTAAAAAGAAATCTTGTAATCTTTCCATATCTTATACTTTACTACTTAATCTAAAACTTACATAATAATCGAGCTTACATATATATTCTAAGGATAGATATCAGACATAAACGTTGACCATATCTTAGATAATTAATATTTTTACATTACACATAAACCTAAATTTCTGCACTTAGGTATTATATATACTACACAAATTCTTATAAATAATTATAATTCAAAATGTATCATAATTTCTCCCAAAATACTCTTTCCCAAATGAGATTTAATTGCTTTTGTAACAACGTATTACTAATGGCCCTACAAGTGGCTTCCACTTAAAAATTTTACAGCCCGCACAGTGGCTCACACCCCTCCAGAATGGGCTCGTAAACAAAAAAAATGCTATAAAATCAATTTAAACATGTGAATTCTCTCAAGAAGACGCCACTTTGGGGTGATGTCGTCAGTGTTGTTTTTGTTGCCTCTACTTTTGGATGCCAGCTGCTGTTGGCACCGTTGTTTACTTTCGGATTTTGGATGTTCCTTACATATTTGTACTTTACATGATATTTCAAGTGGCGGTTGGCTGAGTGTGTGGTGCTTGGTCAGTGTAATTGGAGCCAAATTAATCATCACGGCTTTTTATTGGGGGAATTTTGGTAGTTTTTCTGAGTTCTATTGAAGGTTATCTATTTGTTAGCCTCTGAGATTACTCTAATGTTCTTGGTTTTAGAATAAATTTCGACAAGAAATATAAATAATAGCAATATGAATCAACAAAAGCATAAAGCATTTGTTCGGAATTTTAGCCGGAAATCTAAGAAATTTCTATTTTAATTCTATGAATTCTTCCCTCTTGATAATCAATACCATTATCATTGAAGCTTATTTTTTTTAAGAAGTATATGGGAAGAAAGTATAAATTAAGTACACTCTTCGTTGACTGCATTAGTATACTTTCTGCTTTCCCAATCGAGTGAGAAGTAAACCGCAGCCATGAGTTCAATGAGTTTGTGGTAATTATAAATTAAAGTGAATACTTTGGCAAGTCCTTGTTCAAGTTTAAGATTTCAGCTTCCTTGCTGTCTCTGCGGCAATGATCCTGATGTGATCCCTCATAACCAAGCGGACGAAAAATATACGGTCACTGCTCGGGAAATGGTTCGCATTTACGGAGACCCATCGGTCAGTAAAAAAAGCAAGAACCGTAATCTGCAACGCCTGGCTGACTTTTATGAGAAAAACCGAGATCGCATCCAGTTTAACGCAGAGGAAAGACAATGGGCCGATCAACTTCTGAGGAAGTACAAACAGTCCTATGTGGAAGGAGTGCCGCCTCAAGGAGGAACTACAAGAATTTATATTACTGACAAAGACATGGGTGATGTAGAAATTCATATTGGTAATAGAAGTTCATCAGCCAGCGGAGTTGTGATAAATCGTGGAACTGCAATCTTCGGTCTGGCCTTCATTGCCGCCTGCTATATATTCAAATCAAAATAATTGTAGAATGTTGCTCTTAAAAAATTTGTTTAATAAAATTAAATATATTATATATTAAAATGTTTAATTAAATAAAATATATGAATTCTCTTAAACTCGCACTTCTTTTCCTTATTAAGTGGTTCAAAGGGGCTAAACTATTGGTCCTTATCATTGCTCCTTATATATTTAGTTTGGAACCCCGATTTCTCTAGCATTTAGCCAAAAGTATATATAAAGGCGAAATAGGAACCACACAGCATAATTTATAAAAAAAATATGTATAAGATCAAAGTTCTTAAGCTTTCTTGATAGCCAATTCCATGAAAAGTACTAATTTGAAAATGTTAATTACCTTATGAAATAAATTCCAAGAAATATTCACACACTGGTTGAATGTTTCTTGTTTGATTATTTAAATAAAGACAACAAGTGGGTAACCAATCGACTTTAAAGTACCTGGCAATGCAAAAGGCTAAACACAAAATTTATATATGATATATATAAGATATCTTAAAAGGTTTACCTATACGGTTCCCAAGTACTTTATAATATGATCATAAAAGTTTATTTCTTATCTGAAGCGACCTGCTCTCTCTGAAGAGACCCAGCATACTTTCTCAAGTACTGAGTGAAATTATTTACATATATTCAGAAGCTCAAATCGATTGTACTATAGAAACGCGTCTTTATTCTGATAAGAAGTCGACGAACAGAGGGTATAAATTGCACATCCTCTTCGTGGAGGAAAGTAGTATCATTTTGCATTTCCAATCGTGTGACAAGTAAGCCGCCACCATGAGCCGTTCAATGAGTTTGTGGTAAATATAAATTAACGTGAATATCCTGGCAAGTCCTTTTAAAAGTTCAACATTACAGCTTCCTTGCTGTCGCTGTGACAGTGCTCCTGATGTGTGCTGGCAGCACTCGGGCGGACGATCAGTTCACGGCCACGGCCCGACAGATGATTCGGATTTACAGCGATCCCTCAGTCAGCAGGGCCACCAAGCAGCGGAATCTGGATCGCCTGGCCAACTTTTACCAGCGCAACCGTCAACGCATTCGCTTCACTCCCCAGGAACGGCAGCAAGCCGATGACCTGCTGAGGAGGTACAATCAGGCAAAGGCTTCGACCGTCTATGTGGAGGGAGTGCCAGCTCAGGGAGGAGCTGCTGCAGCCGTACTTATTCCCCTGGCAGTGGAGGGAGCCACCCAGTTAGTGAAATTCGGCATAGATCACTTGAGATCCTCAGCCGGGGGAGTTGAGATAAATCGTGGAGCCGCCATTTTGGCCCTGGTCTTTACTATTGCCTGCTATAGATTCAGATCGAAGTCTTTGTAGGGGATTTGTTGAAAGGAACTGCTAGGATACCGACCTATACTGTTTACGAAGGTTTACGCTTGCCTGATGAATACAAAAACCAATATCTTGGAAAAATCTGAAAAAACTGTATTTATTGTAAATTGCAATAATTTATTTGCTAAATTAATCCTTAAAGGTTATTATTATATATTGTGACATAATAATCTCCTTTAACAATTAAAATATAGGAATTTGTCCAGAACATTACCATGGAAGATACATATGTAATTGTTTTAAACAAATTCATGCCAACTTCTAAGCCCACAATAAAGTTAGAACTGCAACTATTAAAGCGCTCTTTATTCTCTTTATTTCTTTTTATACCCTTGCAAAGGGTATTATAATTTTGCCATGATATTTGCAACGCACTGAAGGAGGCATCTCCGAGCCCATAAAGTATATATATTCTTGATCAGTCTG
Source organism: Drosophila asahinai (assembly GCA_008042795.1). Taxonomy (NCBI): domain Eukaryota; kingdom Metazoa; phylum Arthropoda; class Insecta; order Diptera; family Drosophilidae; genus Drosophila; species Drosophila asahinai. The sequence continues at coordinate 13,159 of VNJZ01003470.1, forward strand.
TCCGTCTGTCTGTCGGTTTCTACGCGAACTAGTCTCTCAGTTTTTGAGCTATCGAGCTGAAATTTTCAGCATAGTCTTATTTCTTCTAGCACTCAGTATATATGTCGAAACGACCGAAATCGGGCTACTATATCCTATAGCTGCCATAGGAATGATGGCGAAATTAATGTAAAAAAATTTTAACTTCTCTGTTTTTCAGCGTATTTCTATAAGAAATATAGCAGTTTTTTGTGCTTTTAGAATTACGGTATTCATTTTTTTAAGATCGGACAACTATATCATATAGCTGCCATAGAAGCGATCGGTCGCTTTATATGAAAATGTAAAATTCTACATGTAAAATGTAAAATATACAAAATTCGATATTTTTTCAACATTACTAAAATGGTTCGATTTTCAGTGATCCAATTGCAGACTGCAAGGGTATACCAACTTCGGTTTACCGAAATAAGCTTTCTTTCTCGTTAAATAATGTCATTACTTTCATTACTTGTAATAGTAAGATATAAGTATTCGTTTGCTGACCTACCTTAACAATTATCCCAGTTTACACCGCGTGCACATAATTCCAGTTGGAAAGCGGAGCTTAAGGCCCCTGTGTTTTGGACTTTGCTCCGTTTTAAAGTTATTTTTAAGCTCCCAAAACGCACTTGATACTTACTTTCAAATTAATAATTAATATTCATTTGTCGACCACTGTCCGGTTGCGAATTTATCTATGCATACCAAATTGAATTGCGTTGCAGGCACAAATTGCTTTAGGCCATTTGAAGTGCAACTCTACTATATTTCAGGGCCGGCCTCTCAACTTGACAACAAACATACGTTCAAATCTATATCAGATGCAATGCAATCACCAAACCGTGACGTCATTTGTCTAGTCTGGTTTATAAATACACGATAAACTCGTTTTTTGTTCCATTTTTCGTGATTATGTAAACTTCAAACGCAAAAGAGAAAAAAACAAACATTTGTTTTGGTTTTCCTCTCCGCCTTTGCATTCATGAATGACTTTCATTAATTGCCGCTGTAAGTTGAGCTTTGCCATGCGCTGACCCATATTTTTACAGTGGCTCCTCTCAGTTTGTAACCGATCCCTCAGGGTTGCCGCTTACAATAATAATCCATAAGGGCATAAACAACCACCGACCAAGGGCTGTACTTATGTTTATTTGATACTTTCTCACGCTTCATGATGTCACGTCGTAAAAGGTGTAAGAATTACCCTCACCTCAGACCCAGGGGCGGCGCTTTAAGAACTTTTGGAGCATTTAAAGGCCACCCATTCATGGAGAGGGATAGGCAAAAGCTAGCGCTTGCTCTCTCCATTTGAGAGAGAGTAAACCGTTTAACTACGCCGTCTTATCATTCAGCATTTTACCACCCTATAAAATGAAGCTTTTTTTGCGTCATTGAATGAAGTACAAAGGTAATGGGAGTTTAAACTTTAAAGTGATATTTTAAAGTGAAAAAAATTTGTAGTTTTAAAACTCTGGCACCTATTTGTACAATGTTCCTTGATATGTTATAAGTATGAGCTAATTTTTTTTTGTGTTTTATTTGTATGTTATTCAAATTTTAATAATAGCTCTGTTTATAGTGCAATTTACTGTATTTTTTTTTTTAAGCCAGAATCTATACAGGATCAATTCGGATGTGTAAATACATATTAAAGACCCGAATTTTCTCTCTTAGATATCGATATTAAAGGGATAATTTTCAAATAAATATTTAATTTACTCAATGATCTTAAGCAGGGTGGCCCACAGCCCAGACTAGCAAGTCAGCCCAGCCTCTGCCGGCACACAGACAGTGTACGCAAAATGTTTACAGTGCAGCAGTGCTGACAAATTGTACATTTAAAGCTAAATCTAGCCTTTCTTAACATTAAATTTATATTTATATAGTCATAGCCAATTGTTATGCAATATAACAAAAGTTTGCTATTTAATTTTTTAAATTTCTTATACACTCCAATCGCAGTCCTACATGTCCATGTTTTACCAGAACACCCCTGATTTTAAGAAATATTCCTTGCAACCTTTCCCATCCCCCTTACAAAAAGCCGGCTACTGCGCCACTGACCCCAAATAATAACAATGCGGTGTCGGCTCAAACTCGGTGAGAACGTGCCGGAGCGGTAAACAACATCCATCAAAATGCGTAAATAATACGTGTGTGTGTGTGTTTGCGCTCTCCGGCTCTCAAGCTCCGGCTCTCCTTGGTTTTTTTGGCACTCTGCTCTCGGGGTCTCTCGCTCTCTCTGGGTTTGGGAAAATACCAACACAGACTCTGGGAACATGAGCTTTACTACGATTACTATACACGCCGAGAGCTGAGCTGAGCTGATGCTCCTCTCACAACTTTTTTTTTGGACTGGACAAGGCGTAGCATATTGAACGTCGTCGCTGGTGGGTTCAGTATCGAACCGGCTTTCTGCGACAGCGGATTGGAATCGCGGAGCGACGGGCATAAAATGTGATAAAGCCGCCTGCCCACCAGGCAAACACAAACCACAAAGCGAATAATACCAGAAAGCAAACCCAATTTGAATCTTTTTTCGGGGCAGTGAGAACTCCGAGAGTGTGCTGTGAAATACGAAAAATCTTACCTAACCGCGTGAGATAATCTCAGGCGGTCGCATTGTCTCCTAATAAAACCCCAGAGCCGAAAGCTCCAAGTGTTAAATCTAACATAAAAACCAGGAGGAGCGTGTTTAAGCAAATTAAAGTTGAATTACGTGGGCCGAAAAAAATAGAAGAAACTGAAGGCCAGCCAAGGGTTGTTCAAAGGAAAATTCGGCTGAAGGAAAAGCCACAGTCATTGTGTGTTTGTGTGTGAGTGTGTAAGTGCGTTGCGTGAGAAAAATCAATTCTGCATTTGTGGAAATTCGGAGGAGAGAGAGAGAGAGCAAGAGAAGTGCGAACAGGACAGCAGATAAGGAAGCTCAAGGAAAACCCAGTAACCGATGACAATTTGGCTTGACAAGGGGCAATTAGCGAAACCAATGCCATTATGGCTGATAGCGGAGATCCAGGATCCAAGCACAAGGATCCAACCACAACCGTAGATGCCGGCGGGGGACAAGGACACGATGACGTGCCTCCTCCAATCCCAGCTGTTCGCCGGCGTCGCGCGCATGAGCAAAAGTCCTCCAGAGAACAAGTGGAGGAGGAGGAGGAGCGGGAGAGCCAACAGCTGGAGACGTCCACGGTGACGCGCACCTATATGAAGACCATCACCACCTCCCTGACCACGTCGAGCAGCTCCAACCGCGAGGAGTTCGTGCTGGAGGAGCCCCATTCCCCATCGCCGAACCAACAGAGGTTGCGTCAGAAGGTGGCCCAGTACGAGAAGGTCTGGTCGGAGGGCTCCAGTCCCGTCAAGCGGCCCGCCGAGCAGAGCTCGGATGAGCTGCGTCTGGCCGATGACCAACCGGATGACTACGATGCCGAGAATCCCTTTGAGATAGACGTGCATGAGATCGAGCGCAGACTGCGCCAGGAGCGGCAGCGCGGCCTGGCGGAGGCGGAGGCAGCCAAGCTGGCCTTCCAGCAGGTCCAGCTCCGGCACACGACTCCTCCTCCTCCGCCGGCGCCGCGACGAGTGGAGGTGACCAGCAGCGAGCAGGCAGCTAGTCCTTTCAACGTAACCCTCCGCACCACGAGTCGCATGAGTCCTGGGGCGGATCAGGGCAACGTTGAGGAGCAGCTGTCCCCGTTCAATGTGACCCTGAGAACCACTCGGCGGACCAAGAAGAAGGAGGTCAAGGAGCTCGAGAGCTTCCTCGAAGGCGAACGAACTGTGAGGGAGGTGCCTTCGGCGGATGGAGTTCGCACCATCATCACCTCCTCGATGACCAGCGATGGCGGCTATGCCGAGGAGAAGATCTACCGCCACGGCGAGGGCTATGTGTCGCCCCGGGACTCACCCTCCTGGTCGCGTTCCAGCTACTCCAGCGAGCGATCCAGTGTGACACCACCCAGGAGCGTGGACTTGACCGCCGGCGGACGAAGGATTCTGATCAAACTGGAGCAGGAAAGTGAACTGGCTGAGGCCGATAGCCAACTGAGGGACGAAACCGACTCGTTTGGTCGGCAGGACGTGGCCATGGCAACCGGCGGCGGCAACATTGACATTACCGTCGGTGGTAGCAACCCCCGCCGGCGTTTATACCAGCAAACAACTGTCCAGGTGGGTGGCAACACCGGCAACGCCGACGCCGAGCTAACCCCCCAAAGGCAGCGGCCCAGGGAACTGGCGCTGGGCACCACGAAGACAATGCTAACATCCACGCCAATTGGCACGAAGGAGCAACCGCAGGCGGGTCCGAAAACTCAAGTTAGTCCAGCTGCAGCGTGCCAATTGCGCGGTTCTTCGACGGAAGAGCCCCGGAAAATTGTAAGCCACAAAACGATAACCAGCACAACGACCAAGTCCACTTCATCCACCTCCTCCTCCACCTCCACGTCGCGCAAATTAATCGAAATCGAATCCGGATCCGGGAATATCTCGCAGATACGTATCGAAAAGAGAACCGCGAGTGACAACGACATCGACAACGATTCGGACACGGAGGGCAGGCCGGCCAGCAGTATAGTGATTGTGTCCACGCCCTCGCGTCCCCATACACCGGCAACCGTATCCTCATTCATATCCCCAACCGCATCCGCACCGGCATCCGCGTCGCCCATTACGCCGCACTGTTCGACAGCTGCCCACGCCCTCAGCGGCATCGGCACTTTCAGCAAGAGTCTGCGCCAGGATTATCAGACTCTAGCAACGCAAAGTGGCCGCAGCAACGAATCACCCAGCGACCAGGAGTACCAAGAGTTCCAGTCCACCATGGCGTCGATCAATTACGCACGCAGCAATTCCCAGTACGATTGTCATATCAAGGAGAAGAGAGGTAAATCGGAGGGGAAAAGGGTTTTTTAAATATAAAAACTAAAAAGATATTAAATAAAATTATAGGAAACTGTTTAAAGAAATATTATAGGTAGAACCTATATGGAGCAAACTTGAACTAGTTTTTAAATTATTTACGAGGAAAATATTAACAATAGTAGACACTTCTCACCATTTGAAAAAATTAAAAGGGCTAAAACAAGTTGCTAATATATCGAATAATTATTTAATTAATTTGTTAATCCTAATATAAAGTATTTATTTGTTATATTAAGACCTTGTTTTAGCCTTTGTAATTATTTTTATTTTGAAATAGTAAGAAGTTTCTACTATTATTATAATTAGTCTCTTAGATATTCTGCAATGTCATACAATGATATTTTATATTTAGGTTTGGAAAGATCTTAAAAAATGTATTTATTTTATACAACAATTTCGGAGACACTTCAAACCCGATGACCTCATTTTTAAGAGCACTTATTTCCCTGCCTTATCTTCAGCAATTTCTTCAAGTTAATCCTCCCTTAAGCCCATTGTCAGCTCCAGGTTGCTTAGGAACTTATCTTTACCTAGTTTGTACCTCCTCCAACTCAAAGATAAGGGGGAAAATGGCAATGTTTAAATATTTTACCCACTTCCCCTTTACTACCTCCCTTGAGGGTACAGAATACAGAAGATCCCATGGAATGTCAAGGTCAGTTGGCGGTACTTTGTGGTTACATCCAGACAGAGAATCATTTGTATGCCTAATTAATTATTACACAAAAACAATCGATAATAAAAAGAAAATATATAAGGCCGAAATGACATCATCCGTCGCGTTTCGAACTTTAACTTGTTTAGCCGTTTAGCAGTTTAGCAGCTTAGCTGGTTATTGTTGCTGTTGTCGTTGTTATAAGTCAGTCGGTCGGTTGGTCGCGCCCTGAACTTCTATCTGGCGAGTTGTATTATTTATATACTCTGCTGTGCGTTTGTTATGTATTCCGCTTGCCATATTGACTGTTGGCAAGCAGTTTGTTACCTCTTTCCTTTCGGGCCCACAAATATTTATTGGCAGCCAAAAAGCACTCGAAGAACTACCCCTGTGTGTGTCTATTATGTGACCTCCTCGGCTGTTATTATGTTAAGCACAACAACCAATTAAGTGTCTGGCAGGCCTCTGTCTGTCTGTCTCTCAGATCTGAGAGGGGATCCAACAGTCTGTGCTCCGTATGACTGGCGCAATTTGGGCTGCAGTTCGCCGCTTTTATTTCTAGCCATACAGTATATGCAAATATTTTCATACACTTTTTTTTGTATCTATAGATACGGCGACTGACTGACACATTCGTCGTTTTGTGTGCATTATCTGGAATATATGATGTTGATTATCGGACCAAAAGTTCTCTTTGCACGAAGAATATTTTATGGAAATTGATTTTTCATGTTTGCCATTTGGGTAGCTGCCGGTTTTGTGGGTTATTTTATTAATAGATGAGATTAAAAGGCCAGACAGGTGATGGATGAGATTATAAGCGGCTTGCCAGGCTATTTTGACATGAATATTTTACTTAAAGTATATAAATTGATTTTTCATTGAAGAATTGCTTTCAAGTTTGTTATAATATATTTTCCCGGGCATTTAGTAGTCAAGTAACTCAGCCTAAGCCATTAGAGACGTCTTCATATGATAATTAGTGAGCATAAATCAAGTTTGCGTGAGTTTAAGTATTATTTTTCACTTCTGGAATCATCGTCAATGTCAGCATAACGGCTCTTGGCTTCCGACTGTCAAATATTTTGATGTTGCGTGTTCTAGCCAATTTTTCGACGACTTCCTTCGATAAATCCGTTTGACAAAGCACCAGAATTTGGCCTAAATGTGTGCCACAGTCGATGGAGTATCATAACGCCACACGAAGCCGCACTTGATAAATTTACAAAACGGCAAAAGTACGTCAAGCGATCACTAATTGATGACAGTCACATGGAATATCTATACTATATTATATAGTATAGAGTGAACTATTGATTGGTGGCTCTCGACTTGGATTCCATACATGTCCCCTCACTTTCCAAGCAATTATCATTAATGCCATTTTAATGGCTGCAAAAATGGCAGCCACAAAAACTACAAACCTGCAGCTCTTTCAATATTTATGATACCGCTTGCGGTGTATCGGATATGGAGCCTCATCAAGGCGCATTTCAAATCGAATATGATTTATGTGGCGGCGGGAGAGAGAGATATTCAATGCTGGGGCTCAATGAAAATGAAAATGTTTTGCAAAACAAAGCCCGAAACTAACGCCAATCAGAGGCAGATCAGGCAGATCTGATCAAACGGAACAATCCCCCACAGCAGCCGTACAACTGAGATCATCGCCGAGTTATTTATTATTGATTCTGCTATTGTCGTCGCTAGCTGTCAGCTCTGATAATTTATAGGGCATGTAAGTTAGCGGCTTTTAATTGATGCCTAAAATGCGGTCCAGAGAAGTTGGCGCCGCATTGAAATTCAAAACCCGAGCTGAGATTTGTAAATTAAGAAGCGAAACAAGTTTACGCCAAGCCGAACTTCAAGTACACATGAGCTGGCACTGTTTGCTCTTAACCCACAAAGTAAATTTGCTGTCTTCTGATGTGGGAGCTTATCCGATCTCCTCCATATGCTGGTCATGTGGCAAAGAAATTAAAAATTTTAATTTCGTGGCTTCCTCCTCCTCAGTTTTTTCTTGCTCGTGGGCAGATCTTTAGAAGAGTTCTCTTATGGTGCTTCTCTGTCCATTGCCCATTTTTGCGGTTTCGCTTGGACAAACAAATTATCTTTTTCGAGTAGTTTTTTGTAGCCTTATTTATTTTCTTTACATTTTTAGGTGCTCAATCATTTAGGTATCTCTCGGCTGGTTTTTAGTGAACGGTATTAATGACAAAAATAAATAAACATTTTCGGTAAACAACAATCAAAGCCACCGAGTACATATACTTAGTTATGACGCAATCCCCTCTGCCACTTGACTGAATGAATATGTATGAACATATCGTATTTGCATCTAATATTTTCGAGTAGCTGCGAAATACACTCTTTTTGACATGTTTGACTTGAGGGTGGGGCGGTGCTGATAAAGTCAATGGAGCGTAAAGTTAAGTAATGCCATTTATAAGACGCTTCAACATGTTGTCGGCAATTTATGCGGCTTTTCTGACGCATTCTGTCGCCGCAGGTGACAACAGCAAGTGCAACTCGGGACACGCCTCGCTGGGTCTCGTCTGATGATGTGGAAATTTAAATTTAAATTTAAACTGAATTTAAACAGTTGATATAATAATTACATGGCTTATGATGAGTGATCATCTCAATGGGAGTCGGTTGAGTGCCCGCTCGTGTGGAGAAGGTTAACATTTTTATAATATTATTATGAAAACTTTATCGCCGAACTTTGGCATGCAATCTTAACTCGTCTGGGGCAGCCTAAGGCTAGATAAAGTTTTCATTTTTAGATTTATTACTGGCTTCTGTGTTTAGGGGGTTTTAGGGAGGTATGTCAGATAGTAAAGGCATTTCCGAGGCGATAAGGGTGGGGAATAGTTGCTTTTTATTTAAATTTAAATTGTTTGTGTATTTTAATTTAATTTTTCAGTTCACGCAATGTGTTCTAGTTCCAAATAATTAACCAAATAAACATTAGTTTTTGTATTACGGAAATCCACACAGCCACTGCCTCTCAACCGCGAACATTTTTGGACTCGACGCATTTCCGTTGAATGGATCCCAGCCCAGCATATGCTCTATATCGTGTCTGCATTCAAACAGGGAAAACACTCCCCCTTTTTTCCATAGCCCACAAAACTTCAATTCGATTGCCTTTTGTTTATGCAAATGTAGAGGAACATTTTCTCGTATTTGGTGTATTATTTTCGTTTTGGGAGGGAAACCCAAACAATTAGCTATGCGTGAAAGTAAATAAACTATTTTTACCGAACACTTCTTTTTTGTGTCCAAGCTTCGTATTCTCTGTAACTAGGCCAACCCAGACAAATGGGCGACTGAAGCTGAATATATATATATGCCCTTTCAGTACTCGACTTCCTTTTTGTTAAGACTTTCTGTAATTGTTATAATTATTTACGCTTAATAAATAGGAAAATATTTTGTATGCCTTAACAGGTCTTGGAATATTTTTTACCGCTCTTAGCTGCGCTCATTAAACTCCCAAAAATAGCGAAATAAACATAAATAACAATCAACCGGACTTATCATCATAATCACCATCATTAACTCACTGACTGACTGAACCATTCATAAGATCATAAGAAGCAAAAAAGTACCGACAGCCGAAAACAAGCTAAAAGAGAAGAAAACCATTTACCGCTTCTGAAATTCTTTGTTTTCATTTCTGAAGAATTTATAATGTCCGTTTTCTGCCCGAGGGATCTTGTAATCATTTCATACATCATTATTGAAATGGAAATTGAAAAATAAAAAAAGACAGAAATAACATAAAAAGTCATTCAACTTGAACGTTATTCCCTGGCCTGATTTTGCCCCTTGTTAATTGTTCTTGGCATTGGCGATACGCATAATGTCTGTAAAAATAAAACCCGTTTTTTAAAGCTTTTACTTTTGATATTGCCAGGTTTGATTTATAGATAGCTGGAGTTTTTTCTATCTTAATCTTAGCTAAGCAAGCAAAGCCACTCAAAGTTGAACAATTATAATTACCTTCGGCTTTAAGTTTACACAACTTTGAGCTAAATAAAAGTTCGGTGTAATTAACAGGGTTACGAGACTGCCTATTTGTGCCCTATAACTGAAAATATTTCCGAGAATAACAATTATAAATAAATATAGAAAAGTGCCCGAGAGAAAAGAGTTAAAAAAGGGCAAATTTTTATTAAGCCTCGTTAGGCACGTTCCTGCAACCTTTTAATGCTTCTCTAAACCTATTTAATATTCAGAAACTATGTTCCCAGTTAACTTTCCTTAGTTCCCTCATTCTCACCCGCACTTTGTTATGTTATTTATTATCAAAATTCCACAATTTCAAGTGCATTTCTCCTATCTTGCCAATAATTGCCAAATGTATTTGTTGATAAGAGATTCGGCGCAAAAAAAGGTATAAGAAAAATACTCACATGATTAATGGCATAGTAAAACGTTAACTAATCACCGAAGCCCATGTGTCAACTATAAACATTTATTTTTGGCCAGGGCAATACCAAAAATATATTCACAAAATATTATTATTGTCAACTCGTTTTCGTTTGCAAATTTATTTAGTATTCCAAATGCGGTAGTTGGTCAACTTAATTTAATTTATTCCTAAAGCAACACACATAGATTTGTTGGCCAAAAATATCAGGTTTCGGTTCAAACGGGTCTCTGAAGAGGCGTCTAATGCGTTTTTGGGCAAAACAACTTAATTGTTTGGGAAGACAAACTAAACATATATAGTTTGCGAAGGAAATTGATTTTTAAAGAGCTATAGATTAAAAAGAACATTTTTGTTAACCAAAAATCTCTTAGGTTTGCAAAAATTAATTTAGTTTTTATCTAAATAATTAGAAATTGTACAAGATTTTCATAAACAAATAAAACGGGTTTATTCCCTGTCTAATTAAGAAGAAAATCAGGTTATAGTCCACCTTGGGTACCAGCCAAAAGTATTATTTAACACTAGAAGTATCTTTTTACTGCAATATAGGCAGAATAATTAAGATTTTGATTAAACTATAATATTCCTTGCATCAAAATGATTTGCTAGCTGCCAAATTCAAGAGCCGCTCGTGTTAATTTATTATGGGACCTGCTACATCAAATCTTTACAAGCCATTAAAACATTTTAAAGTGTCTGAGAGCCCGCATAAAAATGGTCATTAGGGTTGATTTGTTGTTATTTTACCTTGCCTCAAGTTCACCAAAATGTATACTATTTTTTTGTGTGCTTTTTTCGTTTGCCAAATATTGCCAGCTAGTCAGAATAATTTATTTTATATTATAGAGATTAATATGTATACATGACTTTCAGTTGCTTTGCAAATTGCGCAACCTTGAACTAATTTCTATTTAAATAATCTTTTGTCAACATTTCAAAAAAATACGTTTGGTGGCCAGAGAAAATTGCGTCACTCCCTCGCTCGTCCCACATTGAATGAATGAAAATTCAAGATAAGTTGGCAGGAATATTTAAAATTAATTAATTATTACAATCTCTATTCGTGTTCTTACTTTGTAAATAATTTTGATAATTGGCCAAGCTAAGCGTTTGACGCTTTCATGGCCTGCTCGATTTATTTTATGCAATGATTCTTATTCCAAGCATTCTTCGTGTCTAACTGTAGAAATTTTCCATTTTCGAGGGGATTTATTATTTATTACGGGAAATCTATTTTCGTTTCATATGGCTGGCATGCGTTTGGCCCACTGCCAGGCAGCGCGAATAGACCACGCACTGGGCCACGTCTTGTACATGGCTCTATTCCCCAATGGGTTGGGATTATGGCCAGACAGCTGCTAGCTTCTAGCATTTCCATGCTGACTGCACTTTTCTATAATGACTCTGCTCAATGCGTTTTCTTTTGGTGTATATTTTGATAATTGTTTACAAATTGGCGTTTTTAACGCTTTGTTTATTATTTCAATTTGTCGGCTCTGAAATTAAATTGAGGTAATTAAACCACATAAAAAATGAGAGAAATGAGTAAATATTTGCTTTTGGGCCAATCTGTGTGAGTTTGTGTTTATAATTTCTGGACAGCCTTTTGACGCACGCAAAGGGTCAACGGAATTGTAAAGAATTTTTAAGAATTTTGCGGTTTAATGGTTTATACATTGGCCATATTTTATAAAATATTCCTGGAATTAATTCTATGAATAAATCGGACTTTACAACTCCTTTTATTTACATTTTGCAGGAAAATCTCCCTAGTAAATTGACCCAATAAACTCTTAGCGATAATATCTCAAAAAGCAAACATGATATCATCGTGCTAATTTCGTTTTATATACACCAACCTAACTGATAATTCAATTAAAGCAAACATGAGTTGCAGGGGCAAGCAAGGCAACAAATGAAATCGAGAAACAAGCATATACCTTGTGCATACTAAGATATATATCTTATCGGCTGTCTTTAGTATCTTTTGGTAGTATCGTCATGTCTCCGGTTTTCGCCTTTTATGTCTCGCTTGCCGACTCTACACTTGTCCAACAATTAATTGCAAATGTACGAATTGTATTTCTCATTTACTGACATTTTTCCATTTCGTTTTCTTTACCTTTTCAGAGGAGCAAGAACGTGTGCAGAAGAAGACATTCACTAATTGGATTAATTCATACCTACTGAAGGTGAGTCTCTCCGCGGAACCTCTCAATCTCAATCGATTTACCTGGCGTCTTGGAAGGTGCAAATAAATTGTGTCTACACTTTGTGGCATTGAAATTTGCATATTGATTTGCATTAGATAAGCCAAGCGTGAGAGGTTTCTCTGTCTCTGCCAAAAAAACAACAAATTTAACGAAACTAACAAACAAAATAGAGTGAGGGGCGTGACACGTCTGTCATACAAAATCAGAAATTAAGCGTGATAAGCGTATTTAAGCTATTATTTGTCGAGTAATTATGATGAAAATAATAAGCAAGATTTTTTTTGATAATTGTGATATGAAATGCGTGAATTTTGAAGGTTGTTTTGAGTTTTTTATTGTCATTGTCTTTTTGTGACTTTAGGGGTATGCTGAGTAGTATTCCAGGTTTTAAAAATATATATATGGTGTAAATTTTAGTGGTTTCATAATGTTAAATGGTTTTTAAAGAACATGGTACTAGTTTATATGCTATATCTACTCTTTATACACTCTATTTTCTTAGAAATATAATTAATTAGTATTTCTTCTTCAACCTTTCCGATTTTTATGATCGTTTTTATAACCTCAAAGAGACTTCCAAAGTCAACAACTAGCTTCATTAGCATATGCGTGCGCAAATACCTTCATGTTCTGGACAAACATTTGTCATGTGTCTAGGAAGGAATATTCAAGTCACTCTTCCTCGCTGGATAACTTCCAAGAATATCTTGTCAGCACGCACATAGAGCTTGGCCAAGCGAGAAATTCCTCAACGCTTTGGTCTAGGTGCTGCTCTTTTAGCAATGCAAAAAAGATTGCAGGCACAGAAAATGGTAGGAAAATCCAAAGAGAGCCAGAAGTTGACGGCTGTCTAACCCAAGTTGCTGCTGCCTGAAAGCAAGCATACAAGAGAGTTGCATTAATGCCGAACGTATCGCAGAGATACATACATACATAGTTCCGTTTCAGCCGGGGATCGGTTGACTTCAATTGCATTGCCATTAACCCGCAAAGAAACCCACGCGACGCCTACTGACTTACTTTCTTACAGCAGCGAACCCAGGCTAATTTAATGCACTTTTCAGGCGGAGATTGAGTGAGGCATGCTTCGTTTTGGTGTCTCTAATGCGTTATCTTTTAATACCAACGGCAATCTCTGCAGACATGAGCCGGCAACATTTTTTTCCTGGTCACATAGCGGAGGTTAAAATATTAGGAGATAATAATTCTTACCATAAAAACCAAGATAATTTAGTAAGAGACAAGGAAAGGCATCCCCGTACCGCAACCAAAAAAAATGGATTTTAACCTTCCTACGCATTGTCTTAAAAATATACTCAAGCAATACAACGAGTTTAGTATAGATTTTATACTTTATATTTTTAAATGTATACTCAATAGTAAAGTTTTTATACTCAATAGTTGCAGTTGTGTATTTTCGAGTATTATTTTTACACGAACCAACATTGAAAATTCGATAACATACTCTTACTATTCTGTTTGTCGCGTTAGGGATTTTGGTGCAGATTAGTAAAGTTTTTATACTTTCGTAGTATAAATCAATAAGCATCCTATTAAGAAATTTGTAATACTTATTCAAAGGTCTAGAATTCATGTAACAATAGCATAGTTTCTATGACGATTTTTTTTTTGGGTGTAGGTGTCTCTCTTTTAAATTTATTGTATTTCAAATAGAAAGTTTTGTGGCATATCTTTTTATTTATAATTATTTTTTACAAGAAAACATACTTGATTTCTGTCCCCGACTGTATTCCAAATGCAAGTAGAAAAGTTGTTGCCGGCCGGCCGGCAATTATTCCAATACAATCCAATCCGGGCAGCCATTGAAAACCAGTTCCGCGACTCAACCTCAACTCCAGACACTGCAGCTCGATAAGACCACATGAAAGGAGCAGCAGCAGCAGGCTTGCATGCCAAGCAAGGGTCTCCGAATTGAGTTTGCAGAGTGCGTGGGCTCGACTTACCTGATTGAAGTCATATATTTTAGCAGGGGACCCAAGGAGCCGGAGATCGGGGGTTATGCAACATGCAAATGAGTCACTTGATGTGCATAATGACATGGCAAATTGCTGTCGCTTGCACAACGATTGGTTAACACGTTTCAGCGAGGCAATAAATGCGACTGGCAGAAAGTACACATATTGCTAATAAAAAGTGATTTATTTAATTTTGTCAGTGCTGTCAATTAGCAAGTATCTTCTGCCCTTCCCTTCTACTGTGTGTATCCAGCAGATACAGACAGTGTTTGAAAGGGGCTGAGCCCAGACAAAAATGTTGGATGGGCATTCGTTTTCGTTTCAAGCTCAGTTCAAGGTGAGCGAGGTCGGTTTCGGATCCACCACCACCACAACCGGCGACCCAAAAACCCGCTCTGGACACTCGCTTTTTTCATAGAATTTGATTAAAATTTATGAATTAATGAATTGAATTGGATGTTCAATTTTTGAGTGGCCAGGCCCCACATTCTCGGCTCTCCGCACACCCCATTCGCTTTTGATTTCTTTATGACATAATTGATGGCAACGCCCCGGCACGAGCTGCTACGAGCTTTGATCAGTCGCAGTTCCCGCATGGGAATCCATATCGTAGACCCATAAATCCAAAGTGAAAGGATCTGGCCATTGGAGGTGCTTAAATTAGAAAGGATTTTGTGGTGGGAAAGTGGGTTACAAATGCCGGCGGATGATGGATCATTTGTCAGGTGCTCATCCTATTGTGTTGGACAGGTGACAAGTGAGGTGATAAGAAATGATTTACAAGCAATTAACCAGTGAAGCACCTAGGGTGACAGAATCTAGTTAAGAGTGAGAAAGTTTGGTTTTTAAGAAAGCAAGGATTTTAAGAGAGTTTAAGTTTAAGCCTTAGGCTTAATAGAACCGAAAACTAAACTAATTTCAAAGGAAACTACCTCCCTTTTATGTAAAGATGACATAATAAGCTAAAATTATTCTACGCTTTAAGTATTTAGTTGGAACATTAGCACAGTCCCAGCTTTTGTACTTATCATCTCAACTGGCGGCAATTATAAATGCTCAGCGGCCTGATCACAGGGCCAGGTGTCTATTTTACGATTAGCGCAGGTAAGACTTATTTCGATGTCATGTTTGGGGGGTATTAAGTGCCTCCGGGAGGCCCAGGCAACCGTTGTAATGACACATATGAGACTGCCCCCGAAACAAACAACCAAAAGGCAAAGAGGAAACTTTTTTATATAAAACACTATGACACCATAAATTCTAGAACTTAATCGAGGAAGAAAGGGCGGGCCTTGTGGAACAGGAAACGGAAGCATTGAAATTGATTTCGCTATGTCTGTTCTGAAGGAGAGAAATGTAAAAGTTTTTCTGTTTGGAAAAACTTTTACCATTGTCATTGTCTTTTGCATGTTGCTCGCAACAGTTGAGTAAAGTTTTGCCCAAACTATTTATATCCACAAGAAAGCTCAATTAAATGCTACACTCAATTACAATGTATTTTCACCGTTTTGTTGGCAGTTTGTTTGTGCAATGGCACTTCCGTTGCGGCTGCCCCTAATGGCATTACCTTAAAAAATTGTAATCTCTTGCGGTGGATTCCAAGTTAAATGCCTGCTCGTGCCAGCGGCCAATTTGTCTTGGCCCACACTGGAGTATCACCGCAAATTATCGCTATGGCAAACAGCAATTTAAACTATTTTAATTGATTTAATGCGGCCTAATGCTCAGCGGTTGTGGTTCGTGAGCTGCATTTGATTGATTAACCGAAACCGTACCGAACTTATGCAAATCCCAACCGAGCATCCGAAATTGGCCGAAGGGGGGATCCATTAAATCTGCTCACTGCGTCCCATTAAGTTTGTTTATTTGGTTTGGCTGTGGCTATGAGTGCATAGTATAGTGCACATAATATAGCCATCAAAATTGCTATTAAAAAGAACACACGAGAAGGCACTTGCCAGGTACTTTTTGCCTCTTTCAAATAAGTGCTCGTTAAAAGTGTGTTAATCTGAGGTAAAAGTGGGAGAAAACTTTAATTAAAACTTTGGAGAAAATAGTTAAGGCTTAGATAGTTTTTAATCCGTTGAATGTGTGCCATAAATTCTACAAAGTGCCTGACAGCTATCTGTCCGGAAAAGATAACCACCAGTTAAACTTAAAGTAAAGCAAATCGGTTTTCTACCCTCCTAAAGTTTATCAGATCGTCAAAGAATAACATATTGCTGTTAACTACTCTGCTTACTATCGATTATTGCTGTAAAGCACAAAATTGTACTGTTAGGCGCAAATGCAAAGTTGCTTTGGTGATCGGAACCACTTAAAAGTCCTTCTTCAATTGACTATCGGAAATCAGACTTTTTTTTCTGCAAATTTTCCTAGTCGGAACTTTATCTACCCGGTAAAAATTTAACAGGGAACTTAAAATCTCCTTTAACTAGTTAATAATAATTTTATTTCCCTATTTTCAGCGAGTTCCACCGCTTCGTATCGATGATTTAATCAACGACTTACGCGATGGTACGAAACTAATCGCATTGCTCGAAGTTCTGTCCGGCGAACGCCTGCCCGTGGAGAAGGGCCGCGTCCTGAGACGTCCACATTTCCTCAGCAATGCCAACACGGCCCTGCAGTTTTTGGCCAGCAAACGGATCAAGTTGGTCAATATTAATCCCGCAGATCTGGTGGATGGGAGACCACCAGTTGTGCTGGGCTTGATATGGACGATCATCTTGTACTTCCAGGTAATTATTACTAATTAAATATTTATAAAATAATTAACTCACCTCAAAAGAGTGCACCAGTTCACAAATCCAAGAAAATTGGTTGCTAGTTGTACACCTTCTCACGAGGCTACCACCATGTAGAGATGTACAAAACCCACAAAAAATGTTGAGACCTTTGAACGTAATTAACCCTATGAAACCTTCTTTTTCTATATACCAATAATGTTAAACGTACACAAGCTTCGTAAAAAGAGGCGGAAAAACTTAGTAGTAGTTATAAATTATGCGCCACAGGTGGGTCTAAATGTTGTCTTGTGTAGTACCTCATGTATTTTTGGGTAGAACTTGTGTTTTTTTAGTTGGTAGCCAAGGTTTTAAGGCACTTTCATATCTTAAGTTTAACCATCTTGCATTTCTTTGACGGAAACTTATTAAATACTTTGCTAATTTTAAATTTTAAATTGATAGATCGAGGAGAACAGCCGCAACCTAGAGTATTTGGGTCATGGTATTGGCGGTTCGGTGAGTTCCCTCGACAGCGTTGGCAACCAGAAGCATGGCGACCTCAAGGCTGAGAAGTGGAAGCAGGGCGCCAGGAAGACCCTGCTCAACTGGGTGACCAATGCCTTGCCAAAGTGAGTAACGACTACCACAGGTTCTGGTCCAAGTTACTGAATTTATTCCTCTACAGAGACAGTGGCGTGGAGGTTAAGGATTTCGGCGCCAGCTGGAGAGATGGCGTCGCCTTCCTGGCCCTCATTGATGCCATCAAGGCGAACCTGGTCAACTTGGCTGAGCTGAAGAAGACCAGCAACCGTCAGCGTTTGGAGACTGCTTTCGATGTGGCCGAAAGCAAGCTGGGCATTGCCAAGCTCCTGGACGCCGAGGATGTGGATGTGCCCAAGCCGGACGAGAAGAGTATCATGACATATGTGGCGCAGTTTTTGCACAAGTATCCCGAACCAAAGGTAAGTTCAGCCTTTAATAATTAATTAATTACTAAATTTATTTCCCATTAAAAAGGGTGCTTCGCGCGACCAGTCGGGTGCGCAGCAGGAGGCGGACGAGCTGCGTCGCTTCCTGGTGGAGAAGACCACCGAGTACGAGCCAATGGTCATGATGAGCTCGTTCCCCCGTGACTTTGGCGAATATCTTCTGGCACGTTCCGAAGTCGATGCCCACTTGCCGGCCTACAACCGCCTGAAGCAACTCATTGAGAGCCAGAGCGGCTTCCTGCAGGTGTCCCGGCAATCCTGGGAGGAAATCAACGAGCTGTGGCAGCGCCTCCAGTACCAGATGATGTACTGGCTCTGGCTGCTGGACTCGGAGCTGCCCGGCGACTTTGGCACCGTTGGCAAGTGGCTAGCCGAAGCCGAGAAATTACTAATGGACAACGAGATACCGAATGCCATGAACGAGGAGACGGCCGCCGTGATTAGCCGAAAGCTGGAGGAGCACAAGCTCTTTTTTGCCGATCTGCCAAGGATCCTGGCTATGTTTGACAACGCCAAGCGATCGCCTTTGGCGCAGCAGATTCCCCTGGAGCAGCTGCGCAACATGGAGCGGCGTCTCCAGGAGGTGGGACCCAAGGCCGCTGAGCGTAGGATCCGCTTGAAGTTCCTCGAGCACAAGTGCTGCCTCATAGCCTTCCTGAACCTCGTGGAGAACAAGATGCGCGGCTGGACGGGCAAGTACGGGCACGAGGAGAAGGTGGCCCAGCAGCTGGAGCAGTACAAGAACTTCGTGTCCCGCAACAAGATCTTCCAGGAGTTCCAGAAGGCCTTCGTCGACATGCAGCAGGTCGTGGACGAGTACAAGCGCGAGGGCAATGTGCCCCGCAAGGACATCACCGAGATCGATCGCTTCATGTACGAGACCGAGGAGCGCTGGAAGCGTGTCTCCATGGAGCTCAAGTGCTGCCAGAACTCCCTGGAGGAGGTGGTCAACTGCTGGCGCAGTTGGAACCAGTTGGCCCCCACCTGCGAGGAGTGGCTGCTCCTCGCCGAGCAGAAGGTCAACCAGAGCGAGGACGAGCGCCTGGATTTCTTCCAGGACATACCCGTGTGGAAGGACAAGTTCGATGCGTTGGCCAGCTCGGCAAACTATCTGATTGCCTCCTGCGAGGAGCCCATTGCCCAGCAGCTGCGCCAGCGCCATGGAGCGCTCTCGGAGCGCTTCGAGCGTCTGTTTGCCAACACCAAGCAGTACATGCATGCGGGCGACATCATCCGCTCCCGCCAGGAGTACAAGTCCGGCATCGAGCAGCTCTCCAGGTGGCTCCGTAAAGCGGAGAGTGTCCTAGACCAGCGACAAGTGCTGGGCAACTCGGAGCAGGTCAAGCAGTACGGGGAGCACCTCCAGCAGCTGGCCAGCGAGATCGACGACAACGAGGAGCTGTTCAAGACCATCAGCAGGAACTTCCAGTCGCTGATACAGGATCTCTCGCGCGACGAGGTGGACAAGATGATGAAGCTGCTCAAGCAGGAGAAGGAATCCCTGGTGCGCATACGCGCCCAGTTGCCAGCAAAACTCCACCTCTTCCACCAGCTCCAGATCCAGCAGGAGTCCCTGGAGGCGGGCCAGAAGGAGATCCACCAGTGGCTGAGCGAGGCCGAGCAGCTCCTAAGCACCCACAACCTCTCGGGCGGACGGGATGCCATCAACGAGCAGCTGCACCGGCACAAGACCTACTTCTCGCGCACCGTCTACTACCGCTCCATGCTGGAGAGCAAGAACAAGGTGTTCCAAAATCTCCTAAAGGCCGTGGCCGCCGACGACAAGATCGATACGGCGCCTGCCTCCCAGCAGATGCAGCAGCTGAACGAGAGGTTTAACTATGTGATCCAGAATGCCCAGCAGTGGGAGCAGCGCTTGGACTCTGCAGCCGGTGGCTGGAGCAACTTCAAGGACAACGAGCGCGTGGTCAGCGAGTGGCTCACCCAGGCGGAGTCCATGCTGGTAGAGAAGCACATCGAGTCGAAGACCACCATCGAGACGCAGAAGTACTTCTTCGAGCAGGTCAACGATCGCTGGATGAATGACCTGGTGCAGTCTGCCCAGCAGCTCCTGACCACCCTGCCAGCCCAGGAGCAACCCGCGGTGGTGCGCAGCGTGGAGGACTTGCAGTCCCGCTGGAAGAATGTCCTATCCCAGGCCCCCTTGCACCTGCTGAAGCTGGAGTTCCGCCTCGACGAGAACGCCTTCTATCAGTCACTGAAGGATGTCGATAAGGAGTTGCAGCTGGAGCAGCAGGCCCTTAACCGCAACGAGGATGTGGACTCCATACTGCAGCGCAACCAGCAGTTCCTTTTGCAACAAGATGCCGTGCCTCGCGTGGAGCGCTGCCTCCAAAACATGCAGCGTCTGGCCCAGGCCCACCGGCAACAGCAGCCCGGTGACATTAGTCTGGATCAGGCTTATGACAACGCCAAGGCCCAGTGGGAGCTGTTGTCTCACAAGCTGGGCGACATGCGCCAGACCCTCCAGCAAATCCCAGCCCAATGGCAGGGCTATCATGTCAAGTTCGCCGACATGGTCCAGTGGATGAACAGCGTGGACCAGAGTCTGAAGAACATTGTGAACGAAGTGAACACCATGGAGGAATTCGAAAAGGAGAAGGTGGTCTTCCAGGTGAGTTTTCTAAAGTAATTAACCTTAAGCCTTAATCCTTTCATTTCAATCATTGTAAAACATAATCTTCTCATTAACCTTCACACGCATGCCTATAAGCTGAGGGAGCTAGTGGTAACTAATATGCTTTTAGTTGTTAAGATATAAAGTTCACCAGGGATGCCATTAATATTCTTGAACACTTTTACAAAGTTATAATAACTTTTACAAGGTTATAATATTATAATAGCCTTGTTACACTGCAACATTTTGCTACATTCTTAAGGATGGTCCATTCTTTTACACGGTCTCTCCCATACAAAATCGACGGACCGTCCGTTTAACATTCGCCCCGAAAGTTTCTATACATACTAAAAAAAATACCGAAAAATATCAATTCTCATGCGATATTTCGTAAGTTCCTTCCCTAAACCTCTAACCCTTTCCTAATTTCTTATTGTTTTTGAAACTTTGAATATTTTTGAAAATAAAAATGAATGAAAACTAGATTCAGCGCAGCATTTCGTGGTCGCCACAGAATGTAGATGGATCAGTGGAATCACCTACATACAAGTTTCGAAAATATGTTGCAGTGGAAAAGGGCTATAAATTAATTAATATAGAAAAATGGCATCCCTGCTCTATGCTAGAACATCCTCTTAATTACACCTTATCTTTACTTTAAACAGAAAATCTGTCAAGATGCGGACAATAAACGCGAGGACATGAAATGGCTCGTCAAGACTCTTGACTCTCTGCTCAGCTATGCCACCGAAGACGAGGCCAATCTGGAGCAGAAGAAGCTGGAGGATCTGATCGCTCGCTACAAGAACCTCATCCCCACCATTGAGATCACCATGGTCAAGACGGAGGTCTTCTCCAAGTGCTACACCTACCGCCGCGAAGTTCACGAGGTGGTGTGCCTGCTGACCAAGGTCAAGGATCAGACCGCCAACATCCCGGCGCCCGACAGTCTGGAGCGTGTGAATCGCATGATTGAG
Source organism: Drosophila asahinai (assembly GCA_008042795.1). Lineage (NCBI taxonomy): Eukaryota > Metazoa > Arthropoda > Insecta > Diptera > Drosophilidae > Drosophila > Drosophila asahinai. The sequence continues at coordinate 34,724 of VNJZ01003470.1, forward strand.
GAGCAGCAGTATGCCATCAATCAGCTGGATCACCAGCGTCCGCACATCATGTCGATGCTGCAGCGCGGTCGGGATCTCAGCAAGGACGTCCACGCCCCGGCCTTCGTGAACACGGAGGTGAAGAATCTGGAAAGCGGATGGAATCAGGCCTACACCGAGACCTCGGACAAGCTGCAGGCCCTCAAGGGCACCCAGGCGGTGTGGAGCGAGTTCGTGGACCAGAAGAACGACATCTTCTCCATGTTGCAAACGGCCGAGACCGAACTGCGCGCCCTCACCCCGCTGCAAACCGATCCCAAGAACGTCAGCCAGGACCTGAAGTCCAAGAGGGACCTCAATGTCCAGCTGCAGCAGGCCTCGCACCAGATGCTGCCCAAGCTGCATGCTCTCAAATCCGAGCTGGCTCCACTGGCAGCCGCCGACAAGCGCCCCATCCTGGAGAAGGAGGTGACCGAGGTGGAGAAGATGTTCTTCAATACCATGGAGCATGTCAAGGATCGTGTGGGCTACCTGGAGGACTACAGCGCCAAGTGGAACAACTACAAGACCCGTCTAGCCGAGCTCCAGGAGTGGGCCAACAAGGTGGCGCCCAAGAACATCGAGGCCCTGCAGTCCGAGGATCTCACGCCGGAGGAGCGTGTGGTCAAGGTGCAGGCCTTCAAGCGTCTCCTCGGGGATCGCATGAAGCAACTGGACCTACTGGCCGCCGACGCCTCCGAATTGGCTCCGAAGGAGGGCAACATTGCCGAGGCTAAGCGACTGAAGGGCGAGATCACCAAGTTGCAGGAGGTCCTGAGTGCCATCAACCGAAACGTGGACCACCAGGCGCAGGCCGTGCAGGAGGATCTCGTCAACTGGCAGCAGTTCCAGGCCGGTCTGCAGCAGATCAAGCCAGCCGTGGAGCAGAGCGAAGTCAAGGTAAATAATGTAGTTTCTAAGCCCATCTCCCTCGAAGAAGCCGTTGCCATGCAACACAACGCCCACCAATTCGAGACACAGTGCCAGGAGCAGCTGGACAAGCTCCATGGCATATCAAACATCAGTCATAAAATGCTGTGCAAGACCAATGCCCCCGACGAGCTGGACGCCATGCACTCCCGCTGGACGGCCGTCCACGAGAATGCCAAGCAGGCGAGCGCCAAGCTCGAGAAGTTGGTGGCCAATTGGAAGTCCTTCGACGCCGATGCCGCCAAGCTCGAGGATTGGGTGGGCCAGGGCGAGCAGCTGATGGCCCGGCGTCCAGCCGTTCTCAATACCCCGCACATTGACAAGCTCGAGAAGGAGCTGGTCAAGCTCAAGTCCTTCAACAACGAGATCTCGCAGCAGCAGGCCAAGCTCGTGACTCTGGGCCAGAATGCCGACCAAATCAGTTTGCATTTGGCGCCGGAGGGCGCAGCGGCTCTGAAGGATCGGGTGAACCAGATGAAGGGCAAGCTGCAGAAGCTCTCGGAGACCACGCGCGGTCACATCAACGAGGTGTCGGATGCCATCATTTCCCGCCAGGACTTCAATGCCAAGCTGGTGAACTTCTCCAACTGGATGGAGCAGCTGCGTAACCAAGTCACCCAGGTGGAGGAGATCAATCCGGAGCGTGTGGAGACCAGTCTGCATGTGATTCATGCTCTCCTCCAGGAACATGCCGACAAGAAGCCCAGCTTCAATGCCATCTACGATGAGGTGAAGCAGCTGGCTCTGGGTGCAACTCCCGAGGAGTCCAACGCCCTGAATGATGCCTACACCGCCCTGGTGGTGAACTATCAGAATCTGGAGACGAACATGCTGCAGAAGAAGGCGGCCCTGGAGAAGTGGACTGAGCTTCTGGGCTGGAAGAACGACACTGAGTCGCATTTGAATTACCTGAAGCACCAGCTGGACAAGCCAGATGGTCCGCCTGCCGAGGAGCTGTCCCAGGTCATTGCTGAGATTGATAACTTGGGCCAGGGTCTGGGCTACTGGAAGGGTCAGGCCAAGGAGATTGATGAGAATCCAGCCATCCAGCTGAGGGATGCCCTGTCCCGACGTCCCTTAATTGCTACCCAAATTGTGAATGATGTGGAGAACAAGCTGGAGAACCTGAAGCTGCGCTCGCAGAACCAGCAGCAGCAGCTCCAGCAGATGACCGTGCGCAAGGACAAGTTCCATGCGTTGGAGCACAACTTTGGCCAGGCGCTGCAGGAGAATCGCGCCAAGCTGGACGAGATTCTCAGGCAGCATCCGACGCTGAACAACATCGATCAGATCATTGCCGATCTGGTGGCTCTGAACGATGCCCTGAAATACCAGGCCGATCTGAAGAATCGCATCCATGACGAAGGCTCCTTGCTGATGCGCGAGGATATTGCCAGCATGCCCGCGATTCAGGAGAGCCTGCTCGTCATGGACAAGAACTACGATTCGCTTCAGAACGAGATTGCCGATCGCATACAGAAATACAACTTGATTAGCCAGGCTCTGAAGGAATACGCCGACTCCAAGGACAGATTCTCCAAGGAGCTGAAGAAGGCAGAGGACTTGTTCAATGCCATACCCCAACAGCCACGGGATGAGACTGAACTCCAGCAGGCTTCCGAGAAGACCAGGAAGACCATGGAGCAGCTGCGCAAGTCCAAGCTCAATTTGGATGAACTGGAACGAAGGGGCAGCAATGTGGGAAAACTATTCAGTGCCATTGGAGAGCCCATACCCCAGGAAGTGCCCCAGGAGGTGGCAGCTTCCAAGCAGCATTGGCAGGATCTCCATGATAAGACGGCCAAGAATGCCCATGTCTACGAGACGGAGGCAGTTATTTGGTCGCAGATTGAGGATGCCAAGAAGGACTTGCTCCCCTGGCTGTCCGAGACGAATCAGGGACTCTGTGATGCCGCGGATAACTCCATTGAGATTGAGTTCGGACCCATGCGATTGAGCAAATACCGCACCGAGTTGCCCTCTTACCAGGCCCTCAAGGACTCCATTGTGGAGAAAACCAATGACCTGGTGAAGATCAACAAGGGTGCCGATATCCCTGCTCTGTCTGCCCTCAATAAGCTGCTGAACGAACAGTTTGCAGAGGTTCAGAATAATGCTGATAGGTTGAGTGCCGTGACCACTTCGTTCAATGACCAGGAACAGGAGTTGCGCAAGCGCTCCAAGGAAGCCGGCGAGCAGGTGAGCAAGCTTCGTGAGCAGCTCATCAAGTGCGACGACATGTCCGGGGATAATAACAAGATCATGGAGCGTCTCCTCCAATGCCGCGCCCTGCGTGGCCAACTGGACAACAGCGGCAATGAGATTGACAACATCAAGCAGAAGGTCGACGAGCTGCGTAACCTTTATCCCACTTTCAGTGAGTCCATCATACCCAAGGAGCTGAACAACGTGCAGAAGCGCTACGAGAACGTCGATCTCTATGCCAAGAAGATCGAGAGTTCCCTGCTGCAGTTCCTCAAGAAGTTCCATGCCGATAAGGTGGGCATGCTGAAGCGCATCATTGCCACTCAACGCGAGAAGGTGGCCTGGTGCCAGCCAGAATCCTCGAGCGACAAGTACAACCTGGACGTAAAGAAGTCCTCGTTGCAGGAGGTCAGCAAGAGCATTGATGATTGCAAGGCGCGACACGCGGAGACCTTGAAATCTTTGGAAATGCTGAAGGCTGTGGAATCCCCTCAAAATCTGGCTGAACTCACCAGTGATGCCGAGTTGCTGCACAACGACATGAAGGCTTTGCAGGATAGCTTCGATAAGATCAAGGGAATCCTCGATGAGAACGTGGACTTGTGGTCGCAGTACGAGCAGTCCAACGAGCAGATTTCCAACTGGTTGCGTGACGTTGAAGGTCGTGTCAAGGCCGAAACGAGCAGCCAGGTTAACCTGCCTGAGGTGCCACAGAAGCTCCAAGAGTTGGCCATACTCCAGCAGGATGTGCTGGCCCATGAGCCCATAATCAACAACCTGGAGCTGACATCTCAGCAGCTGATTGAGAAGAATCCCGAGGCGCGCATTGGACAGTTTGTTACCCACTTGGTGCAGCGCTACCAGGCTGTGGCAAAGGCCCTGGCCAACTACATCGACAAGACGCGTAGTGCCCAGCTGTCGAATGCCAACTTCGCCAAGGCGGCCAAGGACTTCAATGAGTGGTTCGGCGACGCCAAGATTGAGTTCCAGGAACTGGCCCGCATGGGATCCCCGGGATCTTCATCGGCCACCGCTCAGCAGTTGCAGACCGTCAAGAACTACATCAAGACCTTCGATAATGGTCAGCTGCTGCTGAACAATGCCGTGGACATTGGCGAGGCCCTGTATCCGGTGGTTTCTCCCGAGAACAGGGAACGCATTCGGGCCGATCTTCGCCAGATGCGTGAGAAATTCGATTACCTGAGGGACGAAGCCAATGCTTTCATGCAGCAAGTGGAGGGTGTGCTGATCCAAAAGACCTCCATCGAAGAAAGCTACACGCAGGTATCCCACTACCTCAACGAATCCAAGGCCAAGGTTCCCACTGGCGATGAGCTGTACCCAACTCTGGCCACCAAGAAGGCTGCCCTCCAGAACTATAAGACGCAGCTGCAGGAGATCACACTGCACAAGAATGCCCTCAAGCAGTTGCACGACAAGGCGGTTACCCTGTGCGATGATGAGTCCGAGAGGAAGACCGATGAGTCCATCCAGGAGTACAACACCCTGTCGAAGAAGATTTCGGACAGAATCACCACTGTGGGCAACCATGTGGTCAAGCACGAGGCCTACGATCAGGTGCTGGAGAAGGCCCAGGACTGGCTGAACACCATCAAGTCCGAGGCCATTGACATACTCAACGAAACCACCTTCGAGAAGGAGGGCGCCGAGGAGAAACTCCTCGTTGTGGAGAATCTGTTGCAGCACAAGCCCGAGGGTGATTCCATCTTCGATACCTGCCACAAGTTATTGGAAACGGTGCTATCCCAAACCCATCCCAGTGGCCATCCAGCCCTGCTGAAGGGCTTCGAGGAGCCGAAGCAGGCTTGGGAGGACTTCATGACGCTGTGCCAGGACTCATCGGTGAAGCTAAAGCAACTGTGCTCCAAGTGGGATGAGTTCGACTCGATCATCGAGGAGCTGGACAACTGGATGAAGAACGTCGAGGCGGTGGTTAAGAACCAGAACCTCAAGAGCACTGCTGACGCCAAGAAGGCCCACTTGAAGCAGCTTCAGGACATTGCCAAGGACATTGATCGCCGTGGCTCAGCCATCAATGAGCTGATGGATCAAGGCCGGGAGATTGAGGGTGAAACCGATTTGAACCTCAAGCTTTCCCGCCTGAATACCCGCTACCAGACGCTCAAGAATCTGTGCAAGGAGTCGATAGCCAAGTACGTCAACTATGTGAAGGATCATGAGAGCTTCGATCAGGACTTTGATGCCTTCAAGCAGAGTCTGCAGGTCTCCGTTGACGACCTGGCCAAGGCCAACGAGATTGTGGGCGACCAGAGCGTGCTGCAGGATCAGCAGAACAAGCTCCGTGAGATGTCCGACAAACGCATCTCGGACTCCACTCTCTTCGAGGGTCTCATCGATCGCGGAGAGAAGCTCTATGGCCACACCAGCCCTGACGGCCGCGAGATCATCCGCCAGCAGCTGCGCTCTCTGCGCACTCTGTGGGACAACTACACGGATGATCTGAATTCGGCCACCCAGAAGATCGATCAATGCCTGCTGCAGTTCAACGAGTTCAGCATTGCCCAGGATCAGCTCACCAAGTGGCTGAAGGACGTGGACAAGGCCATGCTGAGCAACACGGAGCCGAAGACGACGCTGCAGGAGAAGCGGGCTCAGTTGCAGAACCACAAGCTGCTCCACCAGGAGATCACCACGCACAACGTGCTGGTCGATAATGTGTGCGACAAGGCTCAGATCCTGGTGGACCAGATCAAGGACAATTCGTTGAATGTCTACCTGGCGTCGATCAAGCAGATTTTCCAGGGCATTGTTCAGAAGTCCGATGTGATCCTGCACAACCTGGAGGACTGCGTGCAAAAGCACAACGAACTAAACAATGCTTTGACCTCGGCCAAGACTTGGATCTCGAACGAGAAGGCCAAGCTGCTGGAGTGCGATGATGCTTACGGTGAGAAGGCGGATATTAAGCGCAAGATCGAAACCCTGGGACAGTTGGCCCAAAACAAGCCACAGGCCTTGAAGTTGCTCGGCGACATACGCGATCAGTTTGAGAAGGTGAAGCCCACCACTTCCGACAAGGGTAACGAAGTGCTCGACAAGGAGATCGACGAACTGGAGACCACCATGAAGAGCCACTTTGACGACATCGAGGGCATTGAGGGCAAGCAGAAGGACGTGCTCGCCCAGTGGGACAAGTTTGAAAAGGCCCTCGAGGAGCTGACCAAGTGGTGTCGCAATGCCGAGGCCGTGTTTCGCGAGCAGCAGCTCCAGTCCACGCTCCACGAGAAGGTAGAGCAGCTGGAGAAGTACAAGATCCAACGGGAATTGATACAGCAGAAGGAAAAGGAAATCGATGCCTTCGGGGATGCTGCCCATGCCCTGCTCAACAACTGCGGAGCTGACCGCCTGAAGACGCTGACCACTCAGATCACGAATCGCTATCAGCTGCTTCAGGTGCTCAGCAAGGAAGTGGTCAACCGCTGGTCCAATCTCGTCGACGATCACCAGTTCTACCAGGACAAGTACAACGAGGTGGACTTGTGGCTACAGCCCATTGAAACCCAGCTGGAGAAGGTCATTAAGGATGAGCCCACCCAGAGCTCGAACATCCTGCAGGTGCTACTCTCTGAAAAAGAGCAAGCTGAGAGCCTATTCGCGGCCTTAAATGCGGCTGGAGAAAAGGCCCTGCCAGAGACCTCCACTCAGGGAAGGGAAAAGATCCGCAAGGACCTGCGTGACATTCGTGATCGTTGGGACAAGCTGGACGAGGGCATTCGCAACCTGGAGAAACGCCAAGAAGCCCAGGGTGTTCAGCTGACCAGCTACCAGGACATACTGAATCAAACCGTCAACTGGCTGGATCAGGTGGAAAAACTGTTGCACAACGAAAACCCCGCCAGCTGGACCAGTGCCCAGGAGATCCGCTCTAAGTTGTACAAGTACAAGGCCACCAACCAGGACATCAATTCGCACAAACGCATCGTGGAGGCTGTGAACGAGAAGGCTGCAGCTCTCCTGGGAAGCGCCGCTCCTGCCAACGCCGACGAAATCTCCAAGGCTGTGGCCGAGGTGAACAAGCGTTACGAGCAGGTGGGTCAGGACTGTGCCAAGCTGGTGGCCGATCTGGACGGCGCCTTCGACGTTTACCAACAGTTCTCGGAGCTGCAGAAGGCGCAGCAGGATTACCAGAAGAATCTGTGGGATCGTCTCACCGGCTACTCTGACTACTCCGGCAACAAGGCAGCCTTGCAGGCACGGCTCCAAAAGATCAACGAGATCCAGGATGCCCTGCCGGAAGGTGTGGCCAAACTGAAGTCCCTGGAAGACCACATTGAGCAGCACGCCACCAGCATACCCGCTCGATCCAAGGAGGCGATGGCCCGTGACCTGGCCAACTTGCATGCTGACTTCGAGAAGTTCGGTGGGTCCTTGAGCGACGTCAAGAGCGGCTTGGAGAATCGTCTGCAGCAATGGAATGACTACGAAGTCAACCTGGATCGCCTGATCAACTGGCTGGGCGAAGCGGAGAATGCCCTCAAGAACTACAACCTGAAGTCTTCGTTCGAAGAGAAGGAAGATCAATTGAATCGCTTCCAGTCCTTGGCCCAGAGCCTACGTCAAAACGAGGCTGACTTCGACAAGATGAAGGACGACACCTCGGAGTTGGTACAGAGTTCAGGGGAAACCAGGATTGCAGTCAATGTGCAGCAGGTCTCCTCCCGCTTCCAATCGATCCAGGCCACGGCCAAGGAGATTCTCAAGAAGTGCGAGCAGGCTGTCCAGGATCATGCTCATTTCAATGACAAGTACAAGCAGTGTGCAGACTGGCTGGCCAATGCCCAGGCCCGTTTCGACGACTGCAGTGACCTGTCATCGGTGGGATCTCGTGACGATCTCCTGAAGAAACAAATGGTCATCCAGGAGCTCCTGGCCCAGCAGCCAACGGCCACTCAGCTGCTCAACAGCACCGTTGAGTTGGGCGAGAAGTGCTACGGATCCACAGCCACCGAAGGACGCGAAGCCATTCGCAGTCAGCTGGAGGATCTGACCTTCGATCAGTTGTTCGACAATATCGCCAGCACTGCCAGGAAGATCCAGGACAAGATTGCCAAGTGGTCTGGCTTCGATGAGATCGCTGACAGCCTGAAGAGCTGGTTGGATGACACAGAGAATGCTCTCCCGGCCGAAATCGAGCTAAAGACCACGCTGGATGAGAAGCGCACTAAGCTGCAAGCCTATCGTGACATCCTGAATGACATCAATAACCACCAGGTGGAGGTGGGCAACCTTCAGGAGATTGCTGCCAATTTACCCGAGAAGACCGACCTCGTGGATCAGATCCTCAAGGACATTGCCGATCGCTTTGGAAAGCTGCAGAAGCGCTCCCAGAACTATGTGGAGCGCTACGAGGGCATTGTCAGCGCCCACCAGCAGTACTCCAAGGCCGTGATGGATGCCCAAGAGTTTATCGATGCCACCCAGAACACGGTCCACTACTGGGGCGACTTGGACCTGGAACAGATCTCACTGCACACGAACCTCGATCGCCTGAAGAATCTGAAGGCCAGCTTGGCCGACGAGTTTCCTCGCGTGGATCAAGTGAGGGCTTTGGGCGAGAAGGTGATTCCGGGTACAGTGGATGTGGGTCAGGTCAATATCAAGTCCCAGATAGACACAACCCAGCAGGAGTGGGAGGGTCTCCTCGCCGCCATCACCTCCACCATAGAGGCCATTGAGGCGCGCCTGCAGCATTGGTCCGAGTACGAGCAATTAAGGGATCAGTGTCTGGCTTGGATTCGTGACACGGACAACAACTTGCATGCCATCGATCTCAAAGAGGATTTGCCCAAGAAGCGTGCCCAGCTGGATGCGCTGAAGGCTCTGCAAGGCGATGTTCGTGCCAAGGAACTGGAGGTTGACAATGTCACGGAGAAGGCCCAGACCCTTCTGAAGGGACCTAGCAGTAATCGAGCCTCGGGTCCCGAGTTGGTGACCAAGTACCAGCAGATCTTCCACAAGGTCAAGGAGCTCAACAACCGCTGGCAACAGTACGTGACTTCCCACGAGGACTTCGACAATTCCATCTCCGATTGCTCCTCGTGGATCAATGATATCAAGGAGAAGCTGGACTACTGCTCGGACATGTCCTCGATGAGTCCCAAGGAACTGGACAAGAAACTGGCCACCATTCAGGATGTTATCCTGCTGAAGGACGAGGGTTCTGCGCGTGTCTTGAAGATCCTCGAGCAGGCCCAGCATGTGCTGGCCAATACAGCACCCGCCGGACATGAGGCAATCAACAAGGAGCTGTCAGATCTCCAGGACCTCTGGTCGAGCATTGCCCTGCGCATCATGGATGTGAAATCGAACCTGGATGACTCCATCACCCAATGGTCTGGATTCCTGGATCAAGTGCAAACCGTTCGCAAGTTCAACGAGTGGCTGGATGGCTTGCTCAAGGAGTTGAGCGAACACCAAACCACAATGACGGAGAAGCGAGCTCAGTTGGACCGTGTCAAGTCGACGGAGGAGAAGGTGCGCGTAGAGAAGATCGATGTGGATGCGCTCAAGATCCAGGCCAAGGAAATGATTGCCAGTGGCCAACAGAGCCAGGCCGCCTTCCAGGCCCAAAAGGTTCTCGATACGTTCGATGAACTGTTCGCCAAGTCCCAGAAACTGCTCTCGGATCGCCAGGATCAGTACAGGGACCACCGGTTGTTCAAGGAGGCCTACGACGATTTGGGCAGCTGGATTGGACGTGCCCGTGAGAAGTTCCCCACCCTGAAGCAGAGCAGCTTGAGCGATAAGCTGGCCATTGAGAACGCAGTCCAGGCCACTGAGGCTCTTCTCAACAAGCAGGCTCAGGGTGAGCTCCTGGTCGAGCACCTAGTGCACACTGGCGAGGTTGTGCTGGCCAGCACCTCTTCGCCAGGCCAGGAGATCATCCGAAACGATATCCGTGCCCTGCGCGATAGCTTCGAGAGTTTGTTCCGCGAAATCAACCAGCAGAAGGAGAACCTCGAGGTCACCATGGTCCAATGGAGGGCATACAAGGAAGAATACGAACGCCTCATGGAGTGGCTGCAACAGATTGACATCCTGGTGAAGAACCACAAGCTCAATCTGTGCCCCAATCTGCCCGACAAGGAGAAGCAGGTGGCGGACATGAAGGAGGTGATGTCGCGACTGGAGAAGGGCAAGGATGACATTGACAAGTTTAATGCTTCCGCTGCCAGTCTCCTGAAGTCCCACCTCGATACCTACGTGAACAACCAGCTAAGACACTTGGGTTCGGTGTATCAGGTCCAAGTAAACCTGGCCAAGGATGTCCTCAAGAAGGTGGAAACCAATCGTGACCAGCACCGTGAGTACGATGCCAACATGAAGTCGGCCAAGGATTGGATAGCCAATGCCAAGGCCACGATCCAATCGGCAGGTGAAGGAGCTGGCTCTAAGGAGGCTTTGCAACGCCGCCTGGAGCAGATTCAGGATCTGATTCGTAACCGTGAGTTTGGCCAGAATCTAGTCCACACGGCCATCAACAACGGCGAGAAGATAATCCGTAACACTCGCTCCGATGGTCGTGATGCCATCAACAACGAAATGAAGGAACTCCAGACCGAGTGGGATCGCTTGGTAAAGAAAATGTCCACTGCCAAGGTGCAACTGGAGACCAATCTTCTGCAATGGGCGGACTACAGTTCCAGCTACTCGCAGCTGCAGCAATGGATCACCGACAGGGAGGCCAAGCTGCAGCAGGCCTGCGAGCAGAAGATCATCAAGTCCAAGCGCGGTCAACCGGGTCTCAGCAGTGGTCTCAGCGAGCGAAAGGCCAATCTCCGCCAGACCAACAACATTGTCCAGGATATAGTGTCCTTTGAGCCCATGATTCAGTCGGTTACCTCCAAGGCATCCGACCTTCAGCAGGGTGCTCCGGCCACTGAGATCTCGGATAAATACGACAACCTCACCAAGCAGGCCAAGGATCTGTATGAGAAGCAGAAGAACACCATCGAGAGCTACCAGTCGCTCATAGATGCGGGCAACGAGTTCGCCACCTGGCTGAGAAATGCCAAGGAACGGCTGAGTAAGTGCTCTGAGCCCACGGGAGATAAGCAGGCTCTGGCCGAGAAGACGCACCAACTGAAGATTCTGCAAGGAGAACTGCCAGAGGGCGCTGAGAAGTTGAAGAATGCTCTGGAGCAGGGCGAGATCGCTTGCCGAAGTGCCGAGCCCGAGGATTGTGAAATCATCGAGCAGGAGGTGGCCTTGCTTCAGGAGGAATTCGATGCCTACAGGGAGGCCCTTAACAAGGCCAAGGATTACCTGGATGTGGGTATTGTCAAGTGGTCGGACTACCAGGATCAGTACACCGAAGCTCTCGAGTGGTTGAGCAAGACCGAAGCCTTGGTTCAGTCCTACAACAAGTTGCAGGACAGCTTGTCGCAGAAGAAGGTGGTCCTCGAGCAGTTCCAGGGACATCTGCAGACGCTCTTTGACTGGCAGAAGACTCTGGACGACTTGAACATGAAGGCCCAGGTTCTCCTGGAGACCTGTTCCGACACAAGGATCAGCAATGCCATCATGCAACTCACCACCAAGTACAATGCCCTGCTGACGCTGGCCAAGGAGGTGATGCGTCGCCTGGAGATGCACTACCAGGAACATCAGCAGCATCACAGCCTGTACGAGGAGTGCCAATCGTGGATAGAAAAGACCCGTGAGAAGCTCGCAGAGTGTGAACAGATACCCGGAACCCTTAACGAAGTTCAGATAAAACTGAATACCGTAAAGAACCTTCGTCAAGGTTTCGAGACTGGCCAGAACAAGCTGCGTTATCTCCTGGAGCTGAAGGAGAAGGTGATCATGAACACCGAACAGAATGGTGCAGCCAAAATCCAGGAGGATACCGAGACTCTTAAGCAGGACTTTGACAAGCTCCTCGTGGACCTCAACGATGTGCGCCAGAAGCTGGCCAACCGCCTGGCACAATTGGAAGAGATCTTCAAACTGTACAAGATCCTCGTCGAGTGGCTGGAGGATGTGGAGCCGAGCGTGAAGGCCAGCGATGAGTACCTAAACGATCTGAGCGAGAAACGCGCTGCCCTCGAGAAATTCCGCGTCATTCAGCGCGACATCAACGGGCACAGCGACATCGTGGAGAAGATCAATCAACGCCTGAAGGAGGATAACAGCTTGGATCTGAACGACTTCCAGCCGGGTCTGGGCAAGTTCGATGAGCTGCAGACGCAGGTGAACAAGATCATTGAGTCGCTGGAGAACCAGGTGAATAGCCACGAGAAGTACAAGCAGGCCTACAATGAGCTGCAGGACTGGCTGCGACGCACCCGCATCGAGGTGGAGCAGTGCTCCGACTGCCATGGCGAGAAGGACCAAGTGGAGAGCCGCCTGAATCGCCTGGGCGACATACAGTCCTCCTCTTTGGAGGGCAAAGCCCTGCTGGAAGCCTGCGAAGAGCTCAGCCAGGCGGTGATTGCCACCAGCGGCAGCGAGGGCCAGGACAATGTGGCCCAGGAGATCAAGCATCTCACCTCGGAGTGGGAATCCCTACAGGCGCTGTCTCGCGATGCTCGCAGTGGATTAGAGTCCTGCCTGGCCGCCTGGCAAACGTTCCTGCAGAAGTTCAATAAGATCAACCTGTGGATCGAGACGATGAGCAAGCGCGTTACCAAATCCCAGGAAGGCGAGAACAAGAACCCCGAAGATTTGGTTAATGCCAAGGTAAGAACCCTCTTCGTCAAGTCGAGATCTCGCAACTGTCGCACGCACCTCTAACCAAAAAAATAACTAAAAATGTAATCGAGTATATATTATAGCCACAGCGCGCACGTAAAGTAGAACTCACCGACAGCAAAATTTGTATCTGCGTGAGAAATTAATCATGTGTACTAAAACCTCACTAATCACCACTGCTAACTTTTCAGCTAATCACTTGTATACTTTGCAGCTAATCATGTTTACACAGACTCCTGTCTAATTGCCTAATTGCTTTATGTGCTTTCAATAACTAAAAGTTATAGCCTTGAAACTAAAGTCCTTTTCTTCCCGCAGAAACTGCTGGAGGAGGTGCTGGCCGAGAAGGATAATGTAGAGGATCTGAACGATAACTGTGAGCTGCTCATGGAGCAGAGTGCCTGCACTCGTATTCGGGATCAGACAATCGAAACTCAGGCCAACTACACTAAGCTTTTGACATCCGCCCAGGGATTGGTGGCCAAGATCGAGAAGAACCTGTCCGATCACACCGAGTTCCTTAACTACAAGAAGGAAATGGATGCCTGGATAGAGAAGGCCCAGCAGGTGCTCAATGAGTGCTCCACCGATGGGGATGCTGCTATAATTTCGCAGAAACTGGACACAGTTAATGTGAGTGTTTACCTTTGATTAAAGTTATAAGATTCATTTCCACATAAAAAAGACTCTACCCCCCCGAATGTCTTGGCCAGAAGACTAACAGGACTCAGAACCAGAAGAAAACTCCTATTGACCTACCACACAGAATAATCTAAACCTCCAGACCTAACCCAACATACTCCACTTATTTATATCCCATTAAACTATCTTACACCTTCACAATATTTATATAATTCCATTGAAGGAATAATCCCTTTATGAATAAATTTATTTTCCCTAACTTACAGTCCCTGGCTTCCCGCCTGCCCGAGGGTCAGCACCTCCTGGCCTTGGTCCAGGATGCCTACTCGAAGGCCTCGAACATCACGCCCGAGGACAAGCAGGAGAAGCTGCGCGAGCTGATGACCAAGGTGCGCGAGGACTGGGATGCCTTGGGTCTGGCGGTCAAGCAGAAGCTGAGCGACCTGAAGCAGGCCCAGAATCGTTGGAACGACTTTGCGGCCAACAAGGATAAGCTCGAGAACTGGCTGAACGAGACCGAGAAGACAATCAAGGTGGCTCCGGAAACCAAGGGTGAACTCAGCGAAATGAAGACCTTGCTGGAGCGCTACAAGACGCTCGGCAATGAGCTCAAGCAGAAGGGTAACGACCTAGAGCAACTGCAGTCGGAGGCCCGTGACCTGGGCACTGAAGTGGATGCAGTGAATCGCTTGCAATCCCGCTGTGACAAACTGAAGAACGATTGCTCGGCCCACATCAAGGCCTTGGAGCAGGAGATCGTCGACTACAATGCCTATCACCAGAGCCTGCAGGATGTGGAGAAGTGGCTGCTGCAGATCTCCTTCCAGCTGATGGCCCACAACTCCCTGTTCATCTCGAATCGGGAGCAGACACAGGAACAGATCAAGCAGCACGAGGCCTTGCTGGGTGAAATCCAGAAGTATCAAACGAACTTGGATGACTTGAATGCCAAGGGCCAGGCTCAGATTAGCCGCTACGAGAGCTCCACTCCCGCCATTCGTCCCACTGTCGAGTCCCAGCTGAAGAATATCCAGGATAGCTACAACTCCCTGCTGCAGACCTCGGTGCAGATCAAGAACCGCTTGCTGGAGTCGCTGGCCAAGTTCCAGGAGTACGAGGACACCCTGGACAGCATCATGCGCAATCTGGAGGCCTACGAGCCGATTATCCAAACGGAATTAGATGCCCCGGCCACGAGCCTGGAGCTGGCTCAGAACCAACTGAGGTGTGCCCAGGAAATGCAGAATAAGTTGAACAACGAGAAGTCCCGACTGGCGGCTGCCGTCCAGGCTTGTGAGGCAGCCACGGCTTCTATTAGTCGTCCCAGCTCTCCTCTGGAGACGGCCATGCAGGCCATACCCGAAAGGGAGCTTATTGTGCGCGCCAAGCTCGAGGATCTGCTGGATCAGGTAGGATTATGGATTGGTTTTTACTGCGATTGAATTTTTGTAGTTTTGTGATCACTTTTGGTAGTTAAAATTTGATTGCATTTAATAGAAGAAAGGGAAGGATTGATAGTAGTAGTTTTATTGATTTTCGATTAAACTATATTCATGCCATTACATTCTGTTTATAACAAGGAAATAAAGTATTTATTTATTACATTTTATCTTAGATTTATTTTCCCTACAAATAGACTAATAGTTTTATTTCAAAGAAATAGTTTCTTTCTCGAACAATCATTTACATTTCCAAGATCTTCCCTTTCTTTTCTTTTAATTTTATTAAACCATTATTTACCTTTTTTGCTAACCAACATTCTGTTCTTTTAATTAAACCCTTAACCCTACCCTACCAACCTCCCAACCCCAACACTGCCCTAACTTTGTCGATTTGCCGCACTGTTGTTGCCCCGTAATTGTTGTAAAAAATGCACCACAAAAATGCTATGCCCTGTGCTTGCTGCCGCCAAAACAGAAACCGCCTCCAAAGACTCGGAGCTCAACCGATGAAGATGATATTGAGATCCAGGTTGAGCTCAACGATGTAAACGAGGCGCTGTTGGATCCGATTGCCCACGAGCGTGTCAGCAACTATCGCCGCATAGTTCGCCTGAATAGTGCTCAGGTGGGCAAGCTGAACGAACTGGTTGCTAAGGTAAGAGAGCAAGGACACTCATTAGTGGGATCAGGTGGCGGGCTTTGCATGGCTAAAGTTGTTAACAAGTGCTTGTTTTCTTTGATATGTGTTATCTTACCTAAGAAATTCTATTTAATTTTTAATAAATGTTAATATTCGCTTTGTCTAGGTGCAATCCCACTTGGGTGGCTTGACTGCATCCGTTAGCGAACTGGAGCAACAGCAGAAGCAGCGCGCCGAGCTGCAGGATTGGGTGAAGAAGCAGCAGACCTCGGTCTCCGATTGGCTGATGCGTCCCTGCAAGCTGCGTCCCGAGGCAGCTCAGCAGGAGCTGGTTTCCATGAACGACCTGTTGAACTCCATTGGTGACAAGCGATCGCAGTTGATGCTGGAGATGACAGGATCATGTAAGTCTTAGTTATATTACTTTAATTGCAATTTCCATTACTTTCCAAAACCCAAATCTTAAATTTTTGGGGCTCTCCTTATTTTATATTTTCAATTTAACCAACTTTTTAGTGGGCGATGAGGATACTGATTTGGATGACAACATCGACAAGCTCGAGTCGGAGCTCATGGATGCCATTGCCAAGAAGCAGGCGGGTCAGAACGTAATCGATGGCTATCGCCAGGGCATGGCCGATGTCCAGAACTGGTTTGATAGCTTGATCAAGCGCATGGATGTCCTGGATCGTGGTTCCGGCCTGAATTGTGCCCAGAAAACGGCGGCCATTAATGAGATCAAGAACGAGTACGAGCTGCAAGGACACCCCAAGATCCAGGAGCTCAAGGGCAAGGCCTCGCAGGTGGCCGAGGTGATCAGCAATCTGGATGGCCAACAGGTCGAAGAGCAAATGAAGTCGCTGGATCGCCGCTTTGCCGACCTGGGCAAGCGCATCGATCGCAAGGCTCAACTGCTGGATGTGACCAACAAGGGTGTGGACGGGGCCAAGGGCGAGATCGATCAGCTCCAGAATTGGGTGAAGCAGCAGATCGAGGAGCTGCAGGCGCCCACTCCCCTGGGCTACACGCCCAAGGATGCCGAGGCGCGTCAGCAGAAGATCAAGAGTCTGATGAAGGATGCCGAGGCCAAGCAGTCGCTGGCCGATGTCCTGGAGAAGCGTGTGGCCAACATGCAGCAAGAGCTAGAGCCCGCTGAATACGCCCAGCTGGAGTCCGCGCTGCGTAATCTCAACACGGAGAATCGCAACTTGTCTGGAGTACTCAAGGCGGAGCTGGATCGTGCTTTGGAGGCCAGCAAGGCTCGCAAGTCCCTGGAGAACGATCTGGACAAGGCGCGCCAGTGGCTGAAGACCAAGATCTCGGAGGTGCGCAAGCTGCCGGTGTACCATCCACTGACCTCCGCTGAGATCGAGAAGAAGATCCAGGAGAACCGGAAGTACGACGACGATGCCAAGCAGTTCAACGACAGCGTTCTGAGCGATGTCCAGCGCCAGGCAGCCAACATCATGAAGGATTGCGATGGCCCGGATAAGGCTGCTCTGCAGCAGATCCTTGATGAAATCGCAGCCGACTACCAGACCCTGAAGGACGAGGGCTCGAAGAGAGGCAAGTCCCTGGACGATCTCCTGCAGGGTCGCAAGGCCTTCGAGGACTCGATGAAGAAGATGGGCGACTGGCTGAACGAAATGGAAACGGCCACCGAGGGTGAGCTGCGTACCACAAGTCTGCCCGTGCTGGAGGAGCAGCTGGCCCACTACAAGAAGCTCCTCGGCAATGCCGAGAACATGGGCGGCCTCATCAACGATGTGTCCGAGCAGGGCAAGAGCATCCTGCCCACCCTGAGCAATGCCGACAAGCTGAAGCTCAACGACGACATCAAGAACATGAAGGATCGCTATGGCAGGATCAAAAACACGATTGATGACCGGGTGAACGCCTTGGGTGACCACATCAAGAAGTACAAGGACGCCAAGAGCAGGCTGGCCGATTGCAGTCAGTTCCTGGGCACTATCCAGCAGAAGCTGCGCGAGCTCAATCGCCCGATTGGCTCTAGGATCGAGGATGTTCAGGACTTGTTGGGCGCCTATGAGGGCATACTCAAGGAGCTCAAGGACAGCAAGAGCAAGATGGGCGACATGCAAATGGATGACTTGCCCGAGCTGCAGAGCATCCTCACACAACAGGATGACATGATCAAGATGATCGAGGACCAGCTGGCCCATCTCCGCCAGCTCCTGATGCTCCGCGAGCAATTTATCGCCCTGATCAACGAGATTATTGCCTTCATCATGAAGTACACTGATGTCATCATCGACATTGAGAACTCCCCGGACAGCCTGGAGGACAAGATCAACAAGTACGACAATGTCATTGTCAAGATCCAGGAGTGCGAGGGTCTCCTGGCCTCCGCCAACGACAAGGGCCAGAAGATCGCCTCCGAGGGCAATGCTGCGGACAAGAACAGCATAACCGAGCAGCTGCAGTCCCTGAAGAATCAACTCCAGAATCTCCGCAAGGCGGTGGAGTCGCAGCGCCAGAAGCATCAACTCCAGCTGGAGTCTCACAAGAAGATGGCTGCCGAGCTGAGCGAGATCCTCGACTGGCTGCACAGCCACGAGGGCGCGGCCAAGTCCCGTCCCCTGCTGGATCGCGATCCCGAGTCCGTGGAGCGGGAGCTGCAGAAG
Source organism: Drosophila asahinai (assembly GCA_008042795.1). NCBI lineage: Eukaryota > Metazoa > Arthropoda > Insecta > Diptera > Drosophilidae > Drosophila > Drosophila asahinai. The sequence continues at coordinate 52,981 of VNJZ01003470.1, forward strand.
CACCAGAGCCTCAGCCAGGACATTGAGTCGTATCTGAACAAATTCAACAAGATCAACGATGGCGTCAAGACCGAAATCGGCATGCCCAGCTCGCTGCTGGAAATGCTCTCCGAGGGCCGGTCCCTGGTCTCGTCCCTGCCCCACGAACTCGAGGAGCGGGAGAAGTACCTGAAGAACAACCGCGACTCGCGCCTGGAGTACATGCAGCTGGTGGCCAAGTTCAACGATTGGGTCCACGAGGCCGAGCTGCGCCTGCAGAACAGCCAGCACGGCATCGACTACGAGCATCTGGTCCAGGATCTCGACGAGCACAAGATCTTCTTTGGCAACGAGGCGCCTATCCGCAATCTGGTCCACAAACAGATCCAGGAGGCCGCCGACAAGATCTGGTCTTCCTTGAACAACTACGAACAGTCGGAGCTCTCCGCGGAGCTTGCCCAGTTCCAAACCAAGTTGACCAACACCTTGGCCAATGCCAAGACCCAGCAGAGTGAGTTGGAGAAGGAGGCGGAGCGCTGGCGCGAGTATCAGCAGTCCATTGACCGTGTCAAGGCTACCATTGAGCGCACCAAGTTCAGCGATGAGCCGGTCCAGAATTTGGCCGGTCTGCACTTTAATATCCAGAAGCTGTCCCATGCTATTGGCAATGTGCAGGTGAGTTTTGATTGAATGTAGAATTAAATAATATTAAAGCCCATTTTAATTTAAACTAATTTAAGTTTTTAAGGAAGAAAATCCATTATCATACATATCATGATACAATTATATAAGGTAGTCTCATCCAGAGAGCTGCCCTCTTGTTCGGACAGTCCCTCTGAGAGCGGGATGAGAGAGAGGGGTCTCTGCAGTATTTGTACTTACCTCTTGCGATTCACTATAATTCCCAACGAGTTTTAGCTGTCACCAAGTGATAAGCATGCTGAATACTGATGATGGGGACCTTTCTCCTCTATCTTTCTCTTTTTACTTTCTCTTCTTCCTTTCTCTTCTTCCTCTGCCTTCTTCCTCTGTCTTCTTTCTCTTCCTCTTCATGCCAAAGGCGCTCTGCAGTATTGGCGCACTGACCCCCTGTATTGCACTATAATTCACAATGGGTTCTAGCTGTCAGCAAGTGATAAGCAATCTAAATACTAATGTGGGGCACATCTTTATTTTTCTACCACCCCTTTTATATATTTAATAATTTATTATATATATTATTTGACACTGCTTTCTAACATGTCTCTCTAAGAGATTAGAAACTTATTGCCCCCTTCAAAGTAGATGAGACTACCTTAAATTATTGTATCATGATGCATTTTAAAAAGAGAGGAACCATATGGATATTCCACCTACTTGCATGAACAAAACTACTATAAATAAGCACAGAATATGTACGCATATTCAGCTGGCCGCTTTGTGCATATAAGTCTGCAACCGAAAGACCTGTTTTCCCCCAAAAAAATGACACATTGCACAAGGATGTGCCACAAACGGACAGACACACAACCTCACACAACACACATATGTAGACAAGTGCGAATGTATCTACTTAAGAGCAACTTTAGCAATCCAAGTACATTAGCCTTGCCGCTTTTACATATGTATATACATATTTCATTCTCATGGTTTCGCCGGCCGGCAAAGGCAACAACACACTCACTTTCGCTTGCACTTACGAGAGCCGCTCTCTCTTCGAGGCTTTTCCTCTCTTACGGCTAGAGTGCTCTGGGTTTGAGTTAATAGTTGAACTATTGAACACGCTGTGCTGTGTGCCCATTTGTTTACTTTCGTAAGCTTTTACCTTGAGAACTCATTAAACTTTTAACCTAATAGTTGTCCGCTGGCTTATCGTTCAGCCCGTCAAACTTCCAGTTTGATTATAATTATTCAAGGCACCAGCTCGATTTTTATGCTCAACAAATACAAATACGAAAAAAAAGAGGAAAAAATCAGCTGTTGTTGTTGTTTGCCGCCGTTGTCGCCGAACGAATTAAGCTCATGACATCATCGGCAGCAAGCAACACTGTATCAGGCAACCAGTTTTGAGCCAGGGATGGTTAGCCAGCTTAGGATGTAGTAACCTCTCAGGGGTCACCGGAAAATACATTTTTCAGGATAGAGAGCTTTTAAGAGGATTATTTTTGAAGTCCTGACAAATATTTGAGGGATAAGATATAGCATTCCTTTGCCTTTTGGTGAAACTTGCTTGCTTAAATATTTGTTAAATCTATATAAAAAGAGTATTAGTTAAAGTTTTAAATTATTTAATTTAATTTAATTTAATTTAAGCAAATTTCTTATAAATTTAAAAACCTGTGATAATGTTAAATCATTTTCACAAGAAAATATACATTTTGTAAATCCCTGATCACAAATCTAAAGTTCCCCTTGCTTTATTACTGTAAGTTTCACCCTAATCTTAAATATCAGTTAGAGTATAATAATTAGAGGTTTAAAGCGCTCTGTGGACTTTTTAATGCTAAAAAAAATCGTGACGAGAGATTTTTATTTTCTGAAAAATACAAAGATTTATAAATGTGCAATTTCAGCATTTAAATTTAAAATCCGAACAAGAAATTTCGATAGATAAAGTGCATTTAAAGTGTTAGTTTTTATAGCCCTGGTTTCTGAGTGAGATACTGTAGGCATGGCCACAAACACATGTTAAGTGTTTCCATTTTTTGTTGCTTTTTGATGAGCGAGCTTTAAGAGCAGAAATCGGCCCTTGGAGGCTTTCCTCCAACTCTCTCTCTCTCCTCCTCTCTGCTCTTGGCTCACAGCTGTTTGGTTGTTGTAGCTCTGTGTGCTTGTTGTTGTCCTCAGTTTGTAGGGCATGCCGGCTGGAGAGGCAATTAACCAAGGTTCCTACCGATGAGCAAGAGAGAGTGACGTGTTCGCGGTGGCGTATGCGTGATATGTGCGAAGCCCAACTCTGGCCGCCCACGCCCGCCCAAAAGAATACATAAGTATGCAGGGAAGCATATATACATACTTACATTGCCAAAAGTGCTGCCAAGTCGAAGGAAAAACGTGTTTGCCTGAAAACTGACCGGCTTTTTGACTCTCTTTGGTCTCGTAAGAGAGCGACGGCAGCGGAGAGCGGCGATTCTAACTCGTGCTTATTTGCCTTTGGGGCCCGTTGGGGCTTTGTGGCGAGTTTTTTGAGTTCACTTCCAGTTGAGACGTTTATCTGTGCGGTTGCCAGCGTGTTTTTGTTTTGTGCTCGCAATTCGCGCATATATATATTATATGAAAGAGAGCAGAGTTAGCAGGAAGAGAGGAGGAATTGTTATAGCTTTGTTAAATTTGAATTACTCGTTTCGTTCGTCGCCGTTCTAATATATAAAAAGAAGGAATGCCATGTGCTTGAGGCAATTGAACAACAAAAATACAAATAAAGCAGAGAAACAGAGTAACAGAAACTGAAACAAAAACAAAAGTGGCAAAACAGCGAATAAAATCGAGGCAAAAGCCAGATAGACATCAATATCGAAAAGCAAAAACGGCTGATGACGTTAGCCGTTGAAATCTATGAGAGAAACCCATAAGAAATACAAACTAACCGTATAAAAACCAAACAACAAAAGGAGGCTACACTTGAGGTGTGTGTTAGTGTGTGTGAGTGTGTGAAAAATCTATAAAATTTTATACGAATTAAGCAGGGCTCGCCCTTTGACTCAAACCCAGGCATATGTCAAAGTTCATCAGGCCTAGGCACACCAAACCAAATACATCGAACTCTTGAAAAGTGAAAAACCAAAATATACTCGACATATTTTAAGCTAATACTTACTGAACTTCTATTTTATTTATACCCAACAAATCGCGATTCCGGAATCGGTGTTACGTCACAATCAGAATAAGAATCAAAATTGAAGTCGTCATTATTGTTGTTGTTGCAGAGCCAGACCAGCGACTTGACGCTCGTCAACCAACAGGCCCAAGCGCTCATCCGCCAGGCGGACGCCCGCAACCGTCAGCTAATTGAGCAGGACAACGCCGCCTTGAACCGCCTGTGGCAGGATCTGGTCCGCAGCTTGGAGCAGCGACGCGACAACCTGCAACAGTTGGCCGAACACTGGGACGGCTTTGAGAACAGCCTGCACGCCTGGGAGAAGGCACTTGGTCGCATCGAGGATAAGTTCCGAAATGTCGATCCAACTGTAAGATCGCGTCGTCACTTGGAAGATACGAAGAATGCCATTCAGGTGAGTCTTATTACAAGCTAGGTGGATTTTTAGTTAGAAATATATTATTTTTACTTTAATTAGGGGTTAAAATAATTCAGATTTATTTTTTTTATGTATGCATTGATACTTCCTTGAGAGTTATTATATATTTTTTAGTTTTAACACTTGTTTTCAAATTATTAAACCCCTTATAATAATTTATTCAATACCTTTTCGGGTTTCATAAATGCTCCTAATTAAGATCTTGTAATTATTTTCACTATTCTATAAAATAGTTAACCAAATCCCAAGTTAACCACGTTTTTTTCTTGCTGTATGCAATCTATATTTGTATCTTCGTTCAAATATATTATATACGGCAGCCGCCATTCATTCATTTAGTTTCGTTATGGCAAAACCGCCCTCCCTTGGGGGCTTATGTTTGTCAAATATTTTTACCAATACGCAACCATATGTAAGAGTCGGATTTTCGTATATATAGGCATCAGCACCATGCCGACATCAAGTTCATGGTCACGTTGGGTATTGGAGCTTGAGCTCTCTTAAAATAGTTAGCCGCTCTCTCACTCTCTCGCTGTGTAGCTCTTTAAACTTGAGCTTCATGAAAAAGCTACAAACCAGCTGAGCTCCAAAATTGATTTAATGACTGTGGACGACGGTGTGTTGTGAATGATTAGCACTCGGATAGCCACTAAATCACAGCCATCAAGAGAAGAAGAAAACAACATTTAAACTTTCAGTTTCCTTAGACTTTTGTTTTTATTTAAACACAAAAGAGAACCAGACTTGCCCCGCGATGATTGATGAGCCATAGAGGTCTAGGTCATTTGTTTATTTACATATTTACTTCAATATTTTAATGTAGTTTTACACACTCAAGGCAGCAAGTCGGGAGAAGGTGATTTGCTAGAACCTGTAGTTACTTAGTTATCAGCAATGATTTGAAAGTGATTTGCTGTTGAGTGAGATCATTGTTTGAGGCGATAATAGCCTGGCGTTTATTTCGATTTTACATATATAAATAGTACAAATATAGCTGCCAGAAAGTAGATACAATGACAGACTGTGAAGTCTCATTTCAATTAAAGCAATTTTCAGCCATAAAAGCTAGGCCCGGCCATATCGAACTAACGATGTTGTCATACATGTGCCGCCAAATAGAGACGGATTCAGCGATAACGTACGTAAAAAACCAACAAAAAAATAAAAAACTATCAAACACACCGAAGATAAACAAAGCAAAGAATAAAAAACAAAGTAAAGGTTTTAATTCTGTCTCTCCAAATGAGACTATAAATTTTATTTATATGTTGTATTTTTGCTCAGTTCACATATATCATTAGGTAAAAAAAACTTCTTAATCGAAGCTAACCTTAAGCTCCAAAAGCTGCAAAGTCAAGTCAACAAAATTAAAGTTGACCTTCTGAAACTAAAACTGGAAATGAAATTGAAATTGAGGGAGAATAACATATAGATATATAGAGTGTTAGGCAAGTTCTTAAGGGAGAAAAACATCAAAATACAGCAGTTAGGCAATAAAAATGCTAATGATTTCTCTCTAGAGAGAAGTTGTGAAAAGATGAGGGCTATTTATGATTCTCACTCATCCCATTACATTTTCACACTACATAAATGTTTCGTTTCTTTTTTCTTAGGAATTACGTGAAGAGTCAAATCAACTTAAATCATCACATAAAGAAATCGAGGCGCTCTCTAAATCCATCCTCACATTCCTTGGGGAAGTACACAAACCCTCGGCGGAGGCCATACAGGCCAAAGTGGATAAGTTAGTCGATCGCCAAGTCAAGTGAGTACCCAAAGCAATTACCCAAACCCCAACTATCAGACCCGGGCTCAACTGTGCGTGACTCTGGGTAACCGAAAGGAATAACAAACCCAAACAAAACACAAAACACACAAAAGTTCGCGCTGATCGAAACGCTTAATTCCGGAAATTGAAATTGGCTTGCATATATTATCAGAGGCTGCCAAACTTGTTGCCTAATGAAAATTAATGTCAATTGAGAGAATTTAACTGGTTACAGTCGAATATCTGATCACTGTATCTCCGCTTTCATGTTTATATCATAGTTGGATTGAAATTCTTCTAGGCTTTCAGAGTTACAGGGAAACATCTTGGAGAAAGCAACTATTCTCCAGAACTCTGCTGTGATTCACTCAACGGAACAACTTTGTAAGGGTCTAGATGCGTTCATAGTTATATTTTTTTTAATTATTGCTCTTAAAAGACATTTTTTCTGTCTGGCTCCGGCAACCTCAGCTTGGGTTGCCTGACTTGTTCGGCCCTCGAAATGCCATCTTATTGTTATAGTTGAGCCGCAAAAAACTGACGTCAGGCCAACTGTTACGCTTCGTTGTGGCCGCTTACTGGTGTGTTACGTAAGCCGGTGCTTATATGTATTTTTAACGCCGCTCTCATCTCTCCACTGCCCAAAAATAATAGTTCTAGGAATAGATTCAAAGGCATTCTAAAGGGAAAACTATTTATGACTATTTTTAACCCGTTTGTTTTCTTTTTTTTTAATACGTATACAGGGGCTATCCCGTTCTTGATAGAACTGTGCCAAAGCTTCTTCGGCCTTATCTTCAAAGGCGATAGCACACATTTCTATATGTATTCCTTGGCGCTTCCCGCTTTTGTGACTTGATAAGCGCCGGCAAACGAATTCTTTCGCCGTGCTCTTGCGGAAATACTTGATATATAATTCGTATATTGTGGCCTGGCGCTAGAACAAGCTGAAATCTGTGCCAATATGCCAATTCATTTGGCTGTTTTTCGGTTTTTCATTCGCTAATCTTTTGCAGTTGTTGCCATCACGTGCTGAGAGCTGCTGGCAACATGCTGCCGCAACATTCTTAAATGTTTACAGGCGGCAGAACTCACCACACCCGCCGAAGATCACGTAGACACCTAGCTCTCCCTTTTGGCCTTTCTCGCTGACACAATTTCATGGGTATGCCCCCTCTTTTGTTGTTTCTGTTTATTTTTACACCCAATTTGTTGTTTTCTTGACAGCAGCAGGCCGCTGCCTCAATAACGAGCAGCAGCAGCTGTTGTTATAATTTTTCCCGAACATTTTCCCTAAACCGCAATGTGCGTAAGTTTTCAGAAGGCTTAAGGCGAGGCGAAGGAGGAATTTTTTTTGAATGGTGCCAAAGAGGCGACGTATTTCATAAATCAAATATGCATATTTGTTTAATTGTTGACACAATAAATAATGACACGAAAAGGTGTTGTTCTATTAACACTTCCTGCTGCCATTTTTGGCATGCATTTTTAAAGAAACGAAGCATGAAATATTATGCTTTTTCCCATCTGAAATGATTTCTTCCTTTAATTGCCTTTATTTTTAAATGCGACTGCCCCAAAAACCGAGCAAACAAACTATGCCATCATCACGCCGAAAAGAATGATCTAATAAATACCTCCCAGCGGCAGGCATGTCATCGATAATTATATAGTCACCACTGAGATATATCTATACTATAATATCCTTAAAGTGCGACGCAAAATGCATTTACACACTTGAGATATAAATACGACTATGTTTTCGACATGCAAAAATCTAATCAGCGAAAAGACATTAAATATTGCGTAAGCCTCTCTGCATTTGTGGGGGATTTAATAATTTATTTATAACAACTGGCCGGCGTGTGCAAAGTCAACAATAATTAACTTCATTAGCAAATAATTTTGATTTTTGCTTAAATTTAACTTGGACACACATTTCACGAAATTCTCAAGTGAGAAAAAGTGCTCGGGAGCGAGCAAATAAGCCGAGCAAAATGTAAACAACTGTCGAAAATCATAAAAAAAGAAATAAGTAAATAAAATGGCAAGTGAAAATTATTTTTTGCCCGAGTTGCTGGGTGACTTCATCGTTGAGAAACGGCAAAAATTAATAAATACAAAAAAGCAAAAGGTAAACTGCAAACCATGTGTGCAAATTCATTTAAATGGAATGATAATTGAACTATGACTGATTCATCGTGGCTCTTTAACTTCAAAATATTATCGGGTTTATAAAAATTCAGCAAGCGCCCAAAAACAAACCAAATTTAAGCTGCGATTTGCATATGCAATCTGTCATTCATACAAAATAATAAAGAGAAAATCAAAACAACAGAAGCAAAACAAATAATAATAAAAACTTTGCCCAAATGAGGTAATCGGGTAATAATAAATATATTTCTGCCACTGTTGGGCGTTAACAGAGCGCTGTTATCGTTGGCCGTACTGTTAATGTTAGTGTTCCATGCCGGCTGCCAAGAGTGATTGCTCTTGCACTCCACTCTCTCTTTTCGCCGCTCTCTCTCAGTCTTACTCTCTCTTTTGTTCTGTGTTTTATAGCCGGCTTTTCCTTATCTAAACCGGCGAAATGGCATTATGGCTTTATCAATCAGCCCTTGCCAGGTAGACTTCTCCCCGCCACCTTTTATTGATGAGTTTTTTTGCTTTTAGCCCGCTTTCAATGCCAAGCGCATTTGGCCATGTTAATTTCCAGTGCTCACCACCCGCCTCCCCCCTTTTATTTCGATTCCCATGTCTGTGTGTGGTGAGTTAGCAGCTTTCGTTCTTTTATTTCCGCGCCGCCTTCGGGCACTGCTAACGATTAACGATCGACAGCCGACGAAAGACGAAGCGCGAGGAACTTAAAAGTTTTTGGCAATTTTTGCGTGCGCCGCCAGCGAGCGCGAGCGTTTGAGAATATTTCGAATCAGTTTTTATTTAGAGTTAGTTGCAAGCGGACGTGCTTCTCACAACTGGATGGCTGGAGACTAAATGAAAGAGCAAACGAACGAGCGACCGCAATACATATACGCATATTTTTAAATCAAATTAATTAACTAAGAAGTAGTAAGAAACCAGAGGAGCAGCAAAAGCACAACAGGCCCCAAGAGAAAAGAAGAGAGAGAAAGATGTATGGCAATTGATTCACTTTTAGGCCAACAACTTCTGCTAATTTCTTTTATTTTCATGCTGAAGTTTCGAACGCCGCCTTGTGGATTACCAGGCGTATACGCAACGAGAAAGAGAGTTCCGGAGTCCAAAGAGTTCCTTTTGCAGCATCTGCTTGGGTTTTTAAGGAAATTCAAGCGGATAGCTGGGCAGTTCCAAAAGTCAAGCACACTTCTGCCTCCCGGCCCCGAAAGGGGGAGGTGCGAAAGTTGTCGCTAGACAGAAGACGAGAATCAGAAGACTGCGGCAGCAATTAGAGATTCTAGCTAATTGCCAGCGAATTACGCACTTGTAGTTAACGTCGTCAAAAGCAAGAGGTGATTTCTTTTTATGAAAATACTTAAACCCAAACGAGAGTCGTTGAGTGGAGTATAGGCATTCGCAAGACATGATTAAGTCATCGGCACAGAAAGAGACCCCTCAGAGCGTATGCAAAACAGTCGCCGGGCTCTGGGGTCTGCGATACCTGCCAGGGTCGTGTTTGTCAGGTGTGAGTGCTTTTTTTTTTATTGAAGAGAAAAGAGCATTCGATTCGCACGCGTTGTTCCCGCTTTAAACGATGACGTAGTCAAGGCGACAGAAATAGAAATGCCGGAATGCTTATCGTCGGCGAGGCCCCGATTACACATTCCTCCTGCCCCGAAAAGAATTGATCAAACTATATGTTTTGTTGCAAATGTTTCGGCAAACGTTGCGGCAAACGTTTCGCTAATTGTCTCGGCGTATTCCTTCGTACTTTTCCACACACGCGCCGCTAGCTGCTGCCTTTCACTTTCACTCTATAGCCGTGGCATTTCTCGCATATTTTGCCATTTAAATTAGAGCCGTGCACTAAATTTAAATCGTTAATCTGTACAAAATGGCAGCCGGCAGACTGAAAATAGCGCAGAGGAAAAATAATTTTCATTTTGGCAGCGGCGGCAAAACCAAACAACATTGAGAATTCACTCGAGTTCGATGTGTATTTGTTGGGTGCGAAAAATGACGCCGAAATAATTCTGGCTGGCTTATAAAATAGTGTATCATGTATTTCCGTTGGCCGATTTTGCTCGGATTCTTCTAACAATTAAATTTGAAAATGCTTTCGGCCGACTTGTCTGTCGGTCAGTTCTTTGGCCCAAAGCCAAATGTATGTTGACTTGGCCTCAACTTCGGGCCGCAATTTAGTTCAGACCTCGGCGGCTGTAAAGGGCAACAGACGAGAGCGTTCCATTAACGAATCCCTGATTCCATGCCAAGTGCACGAAACACTTGTTGTGCTTGGCCCACACGGCGTATGCGCACTGCGCTGCGTCATGTGCTGGAAATACGGAATACGAAACGGAAGTGGCCGAAACTGGAATCGGATCGATCCTAGGCATTGATTCATCTCACCACGCCGACTGCTGCAACGCCCCTGATGACGTCAGCATGTCTGGGGCCGAAATGCAGAAATAATAAGACATAAATAAATGCGGGAAAGACTAATTTAAACATGCGCCGCCTTTAAAAATACACACAGACACACAAAAAGCAGTAATAACAAAAACAAGATGTATATTTTAAAAGTTGTGCGTGTCCAAGAGCAAGAATATTTTTATTTTATTTTCCTTTAGGCAGCTTTTAAGTTTTCTCTCTCCGCCGCTCCTCTCATTGGGATCAAGGCGATTTCGAATTATGAGCAATGTACGAAAAATCTGTTTCGAATTTCGAAAAATTGCTCGGCCCGAGAAAATGTGCTCGCCTTGTGCTCGAGGCGTTTTCATTTAGAAAACTCTCTTGTAGCCGGACGGCAGCATTCATTTTCACGGAAATCTTCGCAGCCGCAGCCCCGAGGCCAAAGCCCAGTGGATCTTACACTCATATATATATAGCGATATATATATGCGCAGCTAAAAAGAACATTGAAAACTTCAGCGTTTTTCAAGAGGAATAACTTTTCTTCGCCCCCCATATATCTAAAAGAGATCTTTTGTAGATTTCTGTGTCGATATATCTATACCAGCAAGAACCGCGTGGTTTTCACAGTGTCTCCCCATATATATACCCCAGTCACGAGCCGTTTATTGCCATTGAATCACCCCCTAAAAACCCTTTCTCCTTTGCAGATTGAGCGACACCCTAAGCGATAAGGAGCAACAGGTTAGCAAGGATCTCGAGGAGATCGAGCAAGTCTTCCGCCGCATCTCGCAGCTGCAGGACAAGCTAAACGCTCTCCACGACCAGCTCCAGTCGGTTCACGTCTACGACGAGCACATCGCGCAAACGGAACAGCTTCTGATCACACTCAACAGCCAGGTGCAGCAGGCCGCCGAGGAGAGCAAGTCCCTGGTGGCACAGACGACGGCCCACTACCAGGCCAAGCAGAATCAGCTGCCCAGCGATATTGCCCAGGAGTTCACTGCCCTCGAGCTACTCGCCGAGCGTGTCCAAGTGACCATGGAGACCAAAGAGAAGGATTTCAAGCGGGCCAAGACCGTACGCACCGATTATGTGGCCGGTGTGGACGAGGTGCAGCGCTGGCTGCTCCAGGCTGAGGTGCAGGTGCAGGAGCGTAGTCTCACACCCACCCAGATGAAGGAGCTGCTTCAGCGCATCAATCACGAGATCACCGCCATATACGAACGCTTCACGCTGGTCAAGACCAACGGCCAACTGATCATCGAGAATTGTCGCAACAGTGAGGAGAAGACACTGGTGCAGACGACCATCGACCAGTTGGCCGCGTCCCTGGCCCAAGTTCGAGGCTGGCTGGACGAGAAGAAGCAGGCGGTGGGCGATAGCTTGGACGCGTGGACGAGGTTCATGAACCTCTACCAGATCGTGATATCGTGGGCTTCCGAGAAGCGCACCTTCATCGATCAGACGATCGAGCTGCGCACTCTGCCCGAGGCACGCAACAAACTGAACGACTATGTGACGGCTGTGAAGAGTATTAAACCGATTGTGAAGCATCTGAGCGAAATGGACAAGGAACTGGAGCACATTGGCCAGGTGACGACTGTAGGCGATCTCAAGGACAAACTGCAGGAGGCCGAGGATGCGAAGATAGCCGTGGAAGCGGTGCTGCTAGAGAGGGTAAAGTCGAGTCGGAAACCAAGGAAATATATAATTTTTCCTTTGCTTTTTCTCTATCTTTATCCTCCAATAGAACTCCCTGCTGCAAGAGGCCTGCGAGGAATGGGACCAATGTGAACGAAAGATTAAGGATATTCGTGCCTGGCACGAGAAGACCAAGCAGAGCCTGGACTCCTCGCCGCAGCAGAAGAAACCGCTGCGCGATCAGCTCGGCTTCTGCGAGAAGACCCTGGCCGATATTAATGTGCAGAAAACGAAACTGAGACTGTCCATCGAAAAACTGGAGGTGAGTACCACCGCCGCGCCGGCGGCCTGGCTAACCGCTTGCTTACGTTTCCATTCGCAGGTTCATTTCCGCAACGGCATGGGCGGTGATCCGCGCCTGAGCGAGAATGTCGATGATCTGGTCCGCGTGCTCGACGGCCTAGGCGAGCTGGTCAAGGCCAAGTCGCAGAGCCTCGAGCAGACGCTGGCCCAGATCGATGTCTATCAACAGCAAATGCAGACTCTGCGCCAGCGCATCATCCAGGAGGAGCAGCAGCTGCGCCTGGTGATGGCGCCCACGTACTTGCCGCACGATCGCGAGCGCGCATTAGCCGAGCAACAGGTACGTACCGTCCAGTCTTTGACAGTTGTAGTAGACCCCGTTTAGCAAAATCCAGCTAGATCAGTTCAGATATATTCAGATATTGCCAGGAGCTCTCTAGAAAAGTCATTGATCCAAAGCCCCCTTCTATTATCTATATCATTTTGTCATTGCTGTGAACGATCGATCCTTCATTGCTATGAAAAAACCAAGAAAACAGTTGACAGAACAACCAAACAAGTTATTAACCCTTTTCCACCCGAATATAATATATTTCTTCTTAAAAATATAATAATTTTGATTAATCTTTGAAATTGTTTTGCCCATTGCGCTTAAATGTGTGCGGGTAGGTCCGAAGAAGAAAAAAAGTTGCACGGTGGCTGCGTATTTAATTTATTTTTAGTTTTGTTGAAATAGAAACAAAAACCAAAGCGCTTTATTATTATTTTCTTTATTTTATTTTCATATTTTTTTTGTGCGCCAAAATTCTATTACGTTTTTATTTTCGAATTGGTTTTATCACACATACATTTCGCACAAACATAAAGACATTTATCATTCACCTTTCATCTTTTCGTTTCCTTATGCTAACACATTTCTCATCGTCGTCTCTCACCTACCAACCGTGCAGCTCTCATTTCTCATTTCTCAAAACTCATTGCCTCTCATTGGAAAAGACTCTCGAAAATTATACCTCATCATTATATCAGAGCTTGTGGTCCTCATCACTTCCCATTGTCACGTGCTGCGGCGCCCAAAAGTATTTATAATACTTTCAAAAAATAAGTTCTTGTTGTCAGGGTTAGCCCGAATTCCTCTTCCAGACAGAATCACTCGGACTATTTATAGCGCTAAAACGTTTTCCATTATTTTCGTGGCTCGTGTAAACAAAGTAAATTGTATATGAATATATTTTGAGGTAGGCGGTGGCCTAGCAGTCTGATAAAATCAACAATTTCCCACATTTTAAATAGTATTTAGTTTTAAATATTAAAATTTAAGTACATTGCGAACTGTAATGTTGGCGGTAAGTGGCAAAACTTGGAATTCGATTCGATTTGGGGACTGTAGCTAATCTTTGATGATATTAATCGGGGGCAGCTCTTGCTATGAGAACTTATTTTGATTTCCCCCCACTAAAATCTCACCCATACACACAGTAAAGTTCAAAGAAAGTACAGTCATCACATCGCATTTAAAAATCGTCACATTTTACGGCACAGACACATTAAGCTTTGCTTAGACATTCTTCAAAGGTTTTAATTTCTTTACACTTTTGATTTTTGATTTTGATTTAATTTTTTAGTCAGCTTAGCCAAGCAGCTCACTCTTTTCTTATATACCTTTCTATCTCTCTATCTCTCTCTGGTATTTAATAGCGAAAATCGGTTATTCTTTAATTATGGTTACGGTTTATAATTTAGTATTTTATTTTTGACAATTGTGTATTTCTTTTCATCTTTTCTCTACGTAATTTTGTTGAATATAAACAAAAATCCTGGTGTCGTTGCGCTGAAAAAATCGAAACACAAACATGCAAAAATTATTAAACACACTCTCTCCATAAACATCCTGTACTAATACTAATTTAACCAATTAAAACATGTATTTGGGCTTTGCTCGCTTGCCTGATGTGCTACTTACACATAAACCTGTGACTAATCTAAACCTGCTAAACATCTGAAAAATAACCCCATTGAAAACCCTCGAATAAACACGAACAAACATACACATGGGTACTGCTTACTTCTTCTATACAAATGGAAATATCGAACATGGTTAATGGTCGCTTTTCGTGTATCTATCCCATGGCGTATACTGTACTCGCTGCTGCCTTCAATTACCATAAACGAATCTCAATATATATGCTGACATATCTCTTGTATTTCTTCTCTATATATATATATATCTGCTCTCACGCCAACCATTCGAACCAATCTCTTTCAAAAACAAAAACATGCACCATGTATACCCTATATATAAACAATAGGCATGCCGGGAACGTGTCAAAAATCTGCATTCGAAAATAACTGCACGTAATGAGCGCATCAAGTTGTTAATACATCGCGGCACGCCGGACGATGCCAAGCTAGAGATTTAGGATGACGTACCGCCGTACGCCGTACCCTTACCCCCTAAGTTAAAGTCAATCTAGGACTAGATCAAAGCCAAAGCAGCCACCCTTGGCGTCTGCCGTTCGCCATTGCCACCGGTCTCTCTCCCTCTGGGGACACGGTGGCTCTGGTCGAACTGTCAACTGCCCTCACTACGCTAATCAAAGATTAAAACATGACCCATGTTTAAGAATATTACTACTACTATTATAAATGATAAATTAAATTATTGAATTATATATTTTTTAAAATGCAAACCCCTCCGAGAGTTTGATTTGTTAGGGAGCTCAGGTACTTGTCTCTTAGGTAGCCTAGCTTTGAGTCCCCCCCTTGAAACCCCTGCAAACATATCAAAGCTAACGTTTTTGGCAAATCTTCCCCCTATCTCTCCCACTCTCTCTCTCTCACTCTGATACGTCGTGATCCATGATGAACAATTAGGCACTGCGAGAATCAATCGATGGCGTGCAGCAAGTCTACGATGCGACCGCTCGAAAGTCCTATGCGCTGGATCCCCATTCAGTGGTGACCACTTCATCGACTGTCTCGTTGCTTATGAAGCCAACGGCGGCAGTGGGTCTGACCTACGCTGAAGTGTTGTCGGGACAAGCGAGTCCGGTAAGCGGCGGTAATGAACCTGTAACGAAATCCCGACCAGAACGAGACCCCTCTACGACGACGACAACGACCCGGCAGCAACAACAAACCAACCAGACCCAAAACCAGACAACGATCACAACTATTACGACGACCACCACTACTTCAAAACGTACGCACGGTGACGAGACCCAGAGCCTGGAGCAGACCGACCTCAATGGCGGCGGTACCACCATTTCCACCGCGATCTACGAACGTCAGCGAAAGGTTACACCACCCAGTGTCAGTACCTCTCCCCCACTTCCCAGCACCACGGCAGCCAATCCCAACACTCAGTTCATCGAGAGCGAGCAGCAGCACCACCAGAAGGTGAAGCCGCCGGGTAAGAAACTTCAGCCACCACGGCCAGAACGTCGGGGTCGCTCGCCAAGGCGTCGACCACAAGCGCCGTCACCGCAACAGCCCGAGATTCAGGTTCAGTTGGATCAGCAGCAGCAACAACCACCCCACCAAGAGCAGCTCTTCTTGCCCATTGATGACCGCTCAAGATCACGCAGCCCCATGTGGGTACCCGGTTCGACTTCCTATGCGGAGGTTCTTCGGGGATTGGAACTGGAGCGCCTCAAGGCCGAGCAGCTGGCCGCCCAGGGCGTACAAGGCCGAACGGACCTAACCATTCAGGATGTGGTGGATGCGAGCGCGGCGGTTTCCGGCAGTATCTACGTTCCACAACCTGAGGAGCAGCGGCCACAATACATTACTGAAGCCAGCACAGATCTATCCTATACCCATCCCCAGCAGGAACAGCAGCCACTGCAGCAACAGCAACAGCAGCAGCCGAAGCCCCTCGGCAACTACGAAGTGCCCATGACTGCAGAGGAGATTGCAGCCACATACTTGCAGCCTGATCCCCAGTTGTATCAGACAATGTACGAGAACGTGGCCGATAGCGGTCAGTGGGGCTATGTGACGGGCTCTACGACGGAACCGCAACAGCAGCAGCAGACACAACAGAACTACTACGAGCAGATAATGCAGATGCAGTATCCCATTCAGTATCAGCAAGTGGCAGTGCCACCAGCGACTGCGCAATATCAGCTTTTGGCAGGTTACTACCAGCCGGTGGCTCAGGCGGAAACGTATCCCACTGTATATCCCGCGGAACCGAATCAAATCTACTATGCCCAGCAAGGCGCTGAGTATTCCCAGGAATACCCAGTGCAGCAGCAGCAGCTGCCAGACTTCCCGCAAGAATCGGTGGAGCAGCAAACCTACTTGCTTGAACCTTACCACGTGGAGAACACCCTTACGTCGACTTCAACAGGGAGCAGCGTGCTGGATCGCGTTGTTACCACACTGGCCTCAATGGTGCAGCAGAGCTCAGAGCCACTGACCACCAGCACCCAGCAAATTCAACCGGTGGTTGTGCCAAGCGAGCCACAGGAGCCGCCGCACTACTATATCGAGGAGCATGTTCACATGCCGCGACCCGTAGAGCCCCAGGAGTTTGAGTTGAATGAGCCTCGACCTGATATTACCTTCGGCCAGTTTGACGTTGATGCCATTGAAACCATACCAGTGGAAGCGCCACAAGTACATTCACCCGAGCCTCAACATCAACCCAGTGTGTCCACAACCACTTATGTACAGGAAACCACTATTGTCTCCGAACAGACACAGCCAACTGTGATAACGCAACAGACTCAGGAAGTCGTTGCAGTCCCAGCAGAAGAACCCCAGATCCCAGAGGTACCCACAAATGTCATTGTACACCCCCGGCCTCAGAAGCGGAGCAATAAGCAAGTTCGGCCTCAGGATATTAGCACTGGCAGCACTTACGCCGAAGTCCTCTTCGGTCTCCAGCACCAAGAAAATCCAGTTTTCCAGCCATCCAGTCAGCAACAAACCCAAGTGCGCCTTACATCCTCGCCGCCACTGCAACGCAAGCCGGATCAAGCAACTATCAGTAGTTATACTACAACCACTACAACCAAGACGGTAACGAGTCAGCACGGAAGACGTGTTGATAAATCGCCAACCTGGGAACGCAAAGAGGACAATACTGAGTCCCGAACATCGCGTACAAAGAGAACGAGACACGAAACTCAGCCGGAACCATTGCCGATTAAGCTGAGTACTCGAAAGGATGCAAAGACGGGCAAGAAGCCTCGATCTCCCGACAGCAATGGTGTCTCTGCAGAGAGCAAAGTTGTTGAGGTTCTACCCAGTCCAGTTGTGGAGGAGACATCCAAGTTACCTGAACCAAAGCCAAGGAAGTCAAAGAAGCCGAAAAAGCCAGTCGAAAGTGAGCCTGTTCCTGTTACAGAGCCTAAAGCTGAACCATCACCAATACTACCCAAAAAGGAAAAGAAGCAGACTTCACCTGTCTTGGAGAAAAAGCTAACGGAAGTTGTGACAACTGTGATTGAGACAATAGTTGAACCCGAAGTTAAGGAAATTCAGATTGTGGCGCCATCTCCTGCTCCCTCAAAGAAAGAAAAGCAGCCGAAGCCGGTGAAGGAAAAGGCTACTGCTAAGACAGAAGTTAAGAAGGTTGAAATTGCACCTGTACCTCCTACCAGAAAGGAGAAGAAGCAAACCAAGTCAGTTGTGGAGAAAGAGGTAGTAACCATAAAGTCTGAGGAGCCTATCATCGAAAAATTGACTGTCGAGCCTGCTGCAATTCAATCCAAGGAAGAAGTTCAGGCTCCTGTTGAAGTATCAAAGAAGGAAAAGAAACGGTCCAAGATTCTTGTGGAACAGGTAGTTAGCACGGTTTCTGTCGAGCCTGTGGTTGACAATGAGATTGTCCAACCTGCTGTTATTGAGGAAGTCGAAATTGACCAACCTGTAGTTCCAGCTCCAGCTTCAAAGAAGGATAAAAAAAAGACCAAGACAGTTGTGGAAGAGACTGTTGTCAAAACCACAACTGTTGAGCCTGTCATTGAAATTGAGACAATACAGCCAATTGTGATTGAAACAAAGGAAGTAGTTGAAGAGAAAGTCGAGCCTGCCACGGCAAGGACTTCCGAACCTGAAGTTTCAGCCCCAGTTCCCGTTAAAAAGGATAGAAAGCGTTCCAAGAAGGGATCGTCCCGAAATGAATCAGAAATAAATTTGGAACAGGTTGAGGCAACTTCTGAGGTGACAAATAATGCCACAGAGACTGTTACTTCTATTGTGGCAATTGAGCCCATTTCTTCTGTTGAAAATGTCGATACCTCAGAAGTTTTGATTGAAACCGAAAATATTCCTGAAGTCATCCAAATTCCCTCAGATGTAGAACTCACTACCACAGAAACAGTAACTACCGATATTAGCGAACCTGTGGTTACCACATCGACAAATACGATATCAACGGAGAGTGGAACTACAACAATCACGACGCGAACAATAACAAAGCACATTACCAAGCGCATTGTAAAGCGAATTGTTGATGGAAGGGAGGAGATTGTCGAGGAAGATGTGATCGATGATTTGCCAGAAGAAAACATTTCTGTTGAGCAATACAAACTTCCATCGATTGAAACTACCGCCAGTGACGTACCGATTGATGTTACCGGATTTTCGACCACTCAGGACACTATCGTGCAGCAAGGATCGATAACCAAGACTGTGATTACCAAAACCAAACGTATCCTGAAGCGCATAACCGAAGATGGGGAGGAAATTGTCGAGGAGGTCTTCGAAGATGAACCTGAAGTAGAGCGGGACGTTACCCTGTTACCAACCACCGTGCTGACCACGACAGAAACTACGATCGGAAAGCACCAACCGTCGCTGAATACCATTGAGGATGTTGCTCAAACTGTAGTTGATGAGGTTTTGAAAGAAGCCGAGGAAATAGCCCAACCCAGTAAAAAGCCTGAGCCCGAGCAAAAGACAGTTATTGAGGTGGTTAGCCCTGCAGCACCTAAAGTGACCGAAGATGCTTTGACTTTGATCGTAGATGAACAGGAGCCAAAGAAGCCGCAAAAGCCCTCCAGGAAGGATAAGAAGAAGCAAAAGAAATCGGAAAGCGATCACAATGCTCCCATTGTGCAAAAGGTGGCCGAAATCATTGAGCCACAACCACAACTAGAAATTACAGAGCCCCTGAGTGTAACAAGTGCAACTACTAAGGATAATAAACCAACTCTGTCATCTGAGCAAACCCTTGTTAGCGATGATGGCGGCCTTGTCAAAACCACAGTCATTCGAACAACCAAAATCGTAAAGAAAATCAGCAGCAGTCAGCAGGAGAGCCAAGATATGTCCTCATCGACGCATTCAGATGGACCATCATCTCTGGGGTCCTACGAGTTGGCTGAGGAAGCCACTGAGCCCTCCAAAATTGAGAAATCGGAGACCAATAGCCGGGAAATAAGCGATGAGGGTGTAATCAAAACAACTAAGACCACTACTACCAAAACCACAAAATCTCCCAAGGTCGATGAAGTCCAATTCGAGCCTTCATTCGAGGTTACAACTGAAAAGAAACCTGTTCCACAAGAAATTGTGGAGGAGCCTGAGGAAGGAGGTGTGATTAAGACAACGATTGTCCGAACTACAAAGATCATCAAAAAGATTTCACAGGAAAGCGAAAACATCAGCGAAACAAGCAGCGAAGCCGAGCTTTCTTCTCTACCAATTGTTGAGGCCATTATTCAGGATGCTCCGATTGTGGCCGAGTCTATTACAACTGAATCGAACAGTGAGGGCATAACTAAGACTACCACTATTCGAACAACGAAGGCGGTGAGCAAAACGGTCGTGAGCGAAAGTGTTGACGAGTCTCTCCATTTACCGGAGGTTCCTGTCATCCCTGTTGGTATCGAGGATGATTTACCGGAGGTTCCTGTCATCCCTGTTGGTATCGAGGATGATTTACCGGAGGTTCCTGTTATCCCTGTTGGTGTCGAGGATGAGCTCCTGACTACAACAACAGTTATTGATGTTCCTCAGACTACCCAAATAAAGTCAACAGTTGTAGACTTTATTGCAGCAGAACAGTCTGCAGCTGAAAGTTCACCCAAACTCGATCAAAGAGATGCTGAGCCTGTGGATGTTCTACCTGTAGAAGAGTATATTCCTGATTCTCCCGCTACGGAAATTCCGCTTTCCGAGATCGAATCTACTGAGGTTGGTGATGTTGTCAAGACCACAATTGTTCGGACAACGAAAATTGTAAAGAAGGTCTCCCAAAACACGGAACAACAAACTGTTAGTGATATTCCCGAGAAACTGGAACCTGTGCTGCCTGCTGAGGAGACAAGTGGTGGTGTAACCAAGACAACAACCGTGCGTACGACGAAAATTGTGAAGAAGCTGAATGAAGATGGCGAGACAACGACAGAAGAGACGAGCACTGCCAGTGAACCAGTGACAGTGCGAGAAGCTTCGCCAACGATTTCGGAAGTGCCTAGCGAATCTTCAACCACATCTAGTCAAGTCGATGGCGCTATTATCAAGACAACCACGATTCGAACGATGCGCATCACAAAGAGGGTAACCAATGACGGACGAATACTTCTGACGGAGAGCGAAACACCCGGAGATGTGATCGTAACTTCGAGCATCGAGATGCCCGAGCTGAGACCAGTTAGCCCGGCTGTTTCGTCACGCACGCCCTCTCCGGCTGTTACACCTAGCAGCGAGCTTAAGCTAGAGAATCTGGGTGCCAACATACACTTAGGACTGAGGGACAGCCCGTCAGGGGTGAAAGTACTTGGAATCGAGACAAATACCATTCAGATGCCTAAGTTGGGTGAACAGCAGTACGATGAAACCAAGACTAATGGGGGAATTAACGAGACGGATAGTATTACCACTACTACGACGACTACCAGGAATACGATACTCACAACTACCCAGCGACGGAGCTTCGAAACGGAAGATGGCACAAATGTTCTTTTCGTGGGAGAAGGCATTGACGGTGACTATCCACCTGGTACAGTACAAAAGATTTCCCTAATTACTCATGAAGAAAAACTGAAGACACCTATCGTGAAAATGCATCTAGATTTTCCGGAGGTTAGTCTTCGGGTGACCGAGACTGTGACCGAAAATGTGGAGTCCCTGCAGAGAACAGCCGAGAGTAGTGAGAATTCCGTGATTGTTGTCGAGTCGATCCCTGAAGCTGTAGAATCCAAACCAGAACCCATACCCCAGCCTGTTGTAGAATCTACCCAATCAGAAGAACTTGTCAAGATTACAGATGACCCGATAGTTAACCCAGAAATTTCGTTGCAAAGTAGTAAGCCCCTTTCCCCAGCTGAATTGAGCCCAGAAGAGCAGCAGCTGTTTGAGGATATTCAGAAGAAGCTCTCCAAGAAGGATAAGAAGAAGCGCCCTGCTATTCCAGAAGAGTTTATTAAACACGAATCGGTTCAGGTCATTGCAGAGCAAAGCTTAGGTAATAATGATATTAATGCCCCATCTGTAGTTATTGATAAAGAGGTTCTAATCGAAATCCCTGCACCCTTAGTTGAGCAAGAAATTGTATCTAAAAATATTTCTGAGGAAGAGACCACAGAGCACATCAAGGTAGAAATTTCTCCAGTATCCGACATTCCTACTGTTACAGTCGGGGAAGAAGTTCAGGACCAACCAAGGGCCATTTTGGAACCTGAGAAATTTATTCAAAATATTTCCCAAGATGTGTCTTTGATCTCTACCGTCAAGATAATTGAGCATGCTAAGGCAGATGTTATTTATCAAGAGACCTTAACGCCAGTTTCCGAAGTTGTCCCTGTTCCTCCTAAAGAAGAAGTGCAAGTAGAAGTTCCATGTGCAACTCAGTCAATCCCAGCTCCTACTAATCCTGCTAATCTATTTGATCCTGCCAAATCAAGCGCATTAATTGCTGACGCATTTGTGGCTAACTCGGTAAGCACTTTAAATACTATCATTAAACTTGAGCAAATCTCTCCCCTTGATAAAATATTTGAAATTCCGAAATTTGATATACTTCAATTTAATACTGCTGAGGGAAATTATCACATAATCAATTCTAAGGTTCAGGAAACACCAAAATCTATTGACATTAAATCATCTGATACCTTGTCACCAAAGGAGGTAAGCTTTGGCGACGAAACGGAAGCAGCAATAAAACCTTCCCTAACCGAAACAGTCTCTCAACAAAACAAACCTGTTCCTGCTTTCTACGATTTTGAGGCTCCTAAATTTGACATTATTTCCCTGAACAAGGCAGAGGCTTTACATCAAATTGTTAAAACTTCAGCGGTCCCAACAGAAACTGATCCTATAATTTCCTCTTATGAGGACATAACGATTTCACAGTCTGAGCCAATTGTTGAAGCTCCTATTGTGGATGAAACAAAGACCATCACAACTGTCACTACCACAACAGTAACCACTGAGTCAACCACAGAAACATCAACTTCCGAGAAAGAAACACCTTTGGCTCCATTCAAGGACCTACCACAGAAATCTGAAGAATCCGAGGTTGTAACCATCGAAACTGTCGCCCAAGCGGATCCAGTTCCTGTTCCTGAGCCACAGAATGATGAGGTCATCGTTGTTGAGCAAGTTACCAAGTCTGAAACGATTGCTGAAGCTCCTATTGTGGATGAAACCAAGACCATTACAACAGTCACGACGACAATAAAAACTACTGAATCGACGACAGAAACTTCAACCCCTGAGGAACAGCAAAAGCCTGAGGAACCTGAGAAGAAACCTGAGGAACCAAAGAAACCTGCATATGCCGGTCTGCCTGTTGATGATTCTTCCAGCTCTTGGATGGATGTCTTGGATGAGCCGATGAATTTCTCTGACGACGAAGAAACTGTACAAGAAACACCTTTGGCTCCGATTAAGGACGTACCACAAGCACCTGAAGAAACCGAGGTCGTTACCATCGAAACTGTTGTCCAGGAAGAACCAGTTCCTAAGCCAAAAAAGGAGCAGGTCATCGTTGTCGAGGAAGTTAACAAGTCTGAACCGATTGTGGAACCTTCTATTGTGGATGAAACCAAGTCCGTTACAACAGTTACGACGACGACGACAACAGTAACTACTGAATCACCTGAGGAACAGAAGAAGCTTGAGGAACCTGAGAAGAAACCTGAGGAACCAAAGAAACCAGCATATGCCGGTCTGCCTGTTGATTCTTCCAGCTCTTGGATGGATGTCTTGGATGAGCCGATGAATTTCTCCGACGACGAAGAAACTGTACAAGAAACACCTTTGGCTCCGATTAAGGACGTACCACAAGCACTTGAAGAAACTGAGGTCGTTACCATCGAAACTGTCGTCCAGGAAGAACCAGTTCCTAAGCCAAAGAAGGAGGAGGTCATCGTTGTCGAGGAAGTTACCAAGCCGGAACCGATTGTGGAAGCTTCTATTGTGGATGAAACCAAGACCATTACAACAGTCACGACCACAACAGTAACCACTGAATCTTCCACAGAAACTACAGCTCCTGAGGAAAAGAAGAAGCTTGAGGAACCTGAAAAGGAACCTGAGAAGAAACCTGAGGAACCAAAGAAACCTGCATATGCCGGATTGCCTGTTGATGATTCCTCCAGCTCCTGGATGGATGTCTTGGATGAGCCGATGAACTTCTCTGACGATGAAGAAACTGTACAAGAAACACCTTTGGCTCCATTCAAGGACGTACCACAGGCACCTGAAGAAACCGAGGTCGTCTCCATCGAAACTGTCGTCCAGGAAGAACCAGTTTCTGAGCCACAGAAGGAGGAGGTCATCGTTGTCGAGGAAGTTACTAAGTCGGAACCGATTATGGAAGTTCCTATTGTGGATGCAACCAAGACCATTACATCAGTCACGACCACAATAGTAACCACTGAATCAACTAAAGAAACTTCAGCTCCTGAGGAACAGAAGAAGTTTGAGGAACCTGAGAAGAAACCTGAAGAACCTGTGAAGAAACCTGAGGAACCAAAGAAACCAGCATATGCCGGTCTGCCTGTTGATGATTCCTCCAGCTCTTGGATGGATGTCTTGGATGAACCGATGAATTTCTCTGACGAGGAAGAAACTGTTGAAGAAGCACCTTTGGCTCCATTCAAGGACGTACCACAGGAACCTGAAGAAACCGAGGTCGTCACGAATGAAACTGTCGTCCAGGAAGAACCAATTCCTCAGCCACTGAAAGAGGAGGTCATCGTTTTCGAGGAAGTAACCAAGTCTGAACCGATTGTGGAAGCTAATATTGTGGATGAAACCAAGACCATTACAACAGTCACGACCACAACAGTAACTACTGATTCAACTACAGCAACTTTAACTCCTGAGGAACAGAAGCTGGAGGAACCTGAGAAGATACCTGAGGAACCAAAGAAACCAGCCTATGCCGGTCTTCCTGTTGATGATTCCTCCAGTTCTTGGATGGATGTCTTGGACGAGCCAATGAACTTCTCTGACGACGAAGAAACTGTACAAGAAACGCCTTTGGCTCCATTCAAGGACGTACCACAGGATCCTGAAGAAACCGAGGTCGTCACCATCGAAACTGTCGTTGAAAAGGAACCAGTTCCTGAACAAAAGGAACCAGTTTCACAGAAGGATGAGGTAATCGTTGTCGAAGAAGTTACCAAGTCTGAACCGATTGTGGAAGCTTCTATTGTGGATGAAACTAAGACCATAACAACAGTCACGACCACTACTGTGACTACTGAGTTAACCACAGAAACTTCAACTTCATCTGAGGGATCAAAGGGTATTAATGAATCTGCTTCAAATGTTTTGGTTGATTCTGTTAAGCCCGACCTTGAAGAGGTTTCCCATTTGGAAAAACCACTAGAAGAACCTATTGATACCTGGTCCAGTGTATTAGAGGACTCAGTTCCTAATACTGGAAACATTGCCTTCACTTCAACATTATCGGCGGATGCACCTGAGTTTACTCCATCTTATTTAAGGCACACATACTCAGACCAGACTCATACCTTCCTTGCCAATGAACGGGTATACAATGAGTTCATTCCAAGGAACAGGTCGGACCCAGCTAGCGTGGCACCACAAAAGCAAAAGAAAACTAAGACACCAAAACGGCAAAATAAGAAGGCGGAAATTCCGGAAGAAGTTCCAATTGTTAAACCTACCCAAGAAACATATGTTCCAGAACCTGTTGAAATAGTTGAAGAGGTTGAGAATGTTTGGACGAAGAACCGTGACGGAAAATCCTACGCCGATGTCTTGCTGAACTCTGGTCTTATGAGTGATGTTGTTACAACTTCTGAGGTGCAGCAACAAAAGGACATCACTTCCGACTCAGATGTTGTTCACACCAAAACTCAAGAGCGTAAGAAAAAGACTCAGGCTGAAAAGCACAAGACAGTTGAAAAACCAATCAAACCTTCTACACCAACTACTGAAAGCGACAAATCTAAATCAAATAGCGATAGCGAACAGTCTAAGCCTACGACTGAAAGCGAATTGTCCAAACCCACAACAGAAAGTTCAAAGGAACCATCTTCCGATGAAAGGGAGGTTTCAAGCACCTCCGAGTTGACCTGGTCAGCTCTTGTACGTAGGCCAGGCGAGTGGTCAGACACAACTGTAATAAAGAAGGAAGTTACCCATACAGCTGTTATCGCTGCGGACAAGCCGCGACACAAAGACAAGGAGGAACCCAAGAAGTCCACAAAGGCAAAGAAATCTAAGAAGGCGAAGAAACCGGTTGTGGAAGTAGTCACGACCACATCTGAAGACGAGCAACCTGAGCCCTTACCAGCGGAAATCAAAGAAACACCCGAACCCGAAAAGAAGGAGAAGGAAGAGCCAAGTAGTGAATTCTCGTGGGCATCACTTGTAAAACGGCCTGGCGAATGGATTGATAATACAGTTTCACATATCAAGACTGCTGTTGCTACCACAACTGAAGTAAAAGAACCCATTAAGCCAGATCATGTGAAACCGGAGAAGACCAAAAAGCTAAAATCGAAGAAAAAACAGGAGACTAAACCCATTCGAGTTGCGGAGTCTGAACCTGAAATAAGCAGCGAACCGGCGGAGGAAAATCTCGTAGTTGAACACGTCGAAGCTAACAAGGAAGAACCTGCCAATAACACTGGCAACGCTTTCTCTTGGGCCTCCCTCGTCAAAAAGCCAATTGAATCCCCTGTCGAAGATCGCAAGGAAGAACCTCCACAGCGGAAAGAGCGCAAGACTCCAAAAACCCCGATTAAGCCTAAGGCAGAAATCATTGCCAAGCCTAAAATTAAAAAGGAGAAGCGCGAACCTGAAGTCATTCAGACAACATCTGAAGAGAGCGATGTGGCAGAAGTACTACAAACTCGAGACGAAAATACAATTACATGGGCTAAAGTGGCAAGTCAAATTGATCATATGACCGATTTGCCCGCCAAGGCAAAGAAGGATGTCAAGCAGACACCATCTGAGCCTCTAAAAGCACAAGTAAAACGCGATCGTTATGAAAAACCTGCGAAAGAAAAAGTACGAAGCATATCACCAGAAGTACTTCAAGGTAAGAAGGAGGAGGAACATTCTTGGGCTTATGTAGTTGGTCACCAAACCACTGAGTTCATTGATGCAGAAAGACTCAAGCAAGCTCCGAGACCAGCAGTGGAGAAGTCAAAGCCAAAAGCCATTTCTTCTCCACAGCTTGAGGAACCCCTACAGGCGTTTGATAAGCCTCAACGGTCTTGGGCCGATATGATCGATGATGTTCAGGAAGACTTGGTTGTTGAACAGAAATCGTGGAGGGAACTTATTGAAGACGAAGTGGAGATTCAACTCCAACCCGAAAATGGGGAGGAAGCTAACATAAATAAGATAATTGAAACAATTCATAAAATGAAATCCACCAAAGAAATAAAAACTGAAGTCAATGAAGAAG
This sequence comes from Drosophila asahinai, assembly GCA_008042795.1. Taxonomy (NCBI): domain Eukaryota; kingdom Metazoa; phylum Arthropoda; class Insecta; order Diptera; family Drosophilidae; genus Drosophila; species Drosophila asahinai. The sequence continues at coordinate 80,315 of VNJZ01003470.1, forward strand.
AATTCGTCGAAATAGATCCAGTTCCTGAGCCACAGAAGGAGGAGGTCATCGTTGTCGAAGAAGTTACCAAGTCTGAACCGATTGTGGATGCAACCAAGACCATTACAACAATAACGACGACAACAATAACCACTGAATCAACCACAGAAACTTCAGCTTCTGAACAGAAGAAGCTTGAGGGACCTGAAAAGAAACCTGAGGAACCTGTGAAGAAACCCGAGGAACCAAAGAAACCAGCATATGCCGGTCTGCCTGTTGATGATTCTTCCAGCTCTTGGATGGATGTCTTGGATGAGCCGATGAACTTCTCTGACGACGATGAAACTGTGCAGGAAACACCTTTGGCTCCGTTTAAGGACGTACCACAGACACCTGAAGAAACCGAGGTCGTTACCATCGAAACTGTCGTCCAGGAAGAACCAGTTCCTAAGCCAAAGAAGGAGGAGGTCATCGTTGTCGAGGAAGTTAACAAGTCTGAACCGATTGTGGAAGCTTCTATTGTGGATGAAACCAAGTCCGTTACAACAGTTACGACGACGACGACAACAGTAACTACTGAATCAACTGAGGAACAGAAGACGCTTGAGGAACCTGAGAAGAAACCTGAGGAACCAAAGAAACCAGCATATGCCGGTTTGCCTGTTGATGATTCATCGAGCTCTTGGATGGATGTCTTGGATGAGCCGATGAACTTCTCTGACGACGAAGAAACTGTACAGGAAACACCTTTGGCTCCATTCAAGCACGTACCACAGGCACCAGAAGAAACCGAGGTCGTCTACATCGAAACTGTTGTCCAGGAAGAACCAGTTGCTGAGCCACCGAACGAGGAGATCAGCGTTGTCGAGGAAGTTTCCAAGTCGGAACCGATTGTGGAAGCTCCTATTGTGGAAGCTCCTATTGTGGATGAAACCAAGACCCTTACAACAGTCACGACGACAACAGTAACAACTGAATCTACCACAGAAACTTCAACTCTGGTGGAACAGAAGAAGCAGGAGGAACCTGAGAAGAAACCTGAGGAACCTGAGAAGAAACCTGAGGAACCTGAGAAGAAACCTGAGGAACCAAAGAAACCAGCATATGCCGGTTTGCCTGTTGATGATTCTTCGAGCTCTTGGATGGATGTCTTGGATGAGCCGATGAACTTCTCTGACGACGAAGAAACTGTACAGGAAACACCTTTGGCTCCATTCAAGCACGTACCACAGGCACCAGAAGAAACCGAGGTCGTCTACATCGAAACTGTTGTCCAGGAAGAACCAGTTGCTGAGCCACCGAACGAGGAGATCAGCGTTGTCGAGGAAGTTTCCAAGTCGGAACCGATTGTGGAAGCTCCTATTGTGGAAGCTCCTATTGTGGATGAAACCAAGACCCTTACAACAGTCACGACGACAACAGTAACAACTGAATCTACCACAGAAACTTCAACTCTGGTGGAACAGAAGAAGCAGGAGGAACCTGAGAAGAAACCTGAGGAACCTGAGAAGAAACCTGAGGAACCTGAGAAGAAACCTGAGGAACCAAAGAAACCAGCATATGCCGGTTTGCCTGTTGATGATTCTTCGAGCTCTTGGATGGATGTCTTGGATGAGCCGATGAACTTCTCTGACGACGAAGAAACTGTACAGGAAACACCTTTGGCTCCATTCAAGGACGTACCACAGGCACCAGAAGAAACCGAGGTCGTCACGATTGAAACTGTCGTCCAGGAAGTACCAGTTCCTGAGCCACAGAAGGAGGAGGTCATCGTTGTCGAGGAAGTTACCAAGTCGGAACCGATTGTGGAAGCTCCTATTGTAGAAGCTCCTATTGTGGATCAAACCAAGACCATTACAACAGTCATGACGACAACAGTAACAACTGAATCTACCACAGAAACTTCAACTCCGGTGGAACAGAAGAAGCAGGAGGAACCTGAGAAGAAACATGAGGAACCAAAGAAACCAGCATATGCCGGTCTGCCTGTTGATGATTCTTCCAACTCTTGGATGGATGTCTTGGATGAACCGATGAACTTCTCTGACGACGAAGAAACTGTTGAAGAAACACCTTTGGCTCCATTCAAAGACGTACCACTGGCCCCTGAAGAAACCGAGGTCGTCACCATTGAAACTGTCGTCCAGGAAGTACCAGTTCCTGAGCCACAGAAGGAGGAGGTCATCGTTGTCGAGGAAGTTACCAAGTCGGAACCGATTGTGGAAGCTCCTATTGTAGAAGCTCCTATTGTGGATCAAACCAAGACCATTACAACAGTCATGACGACAACAGTAACAACTGAATCTACCACAGAAACTTCAGCTTCTGAGGAACAAAATAAGCTTGAGGAACCTGAGAAGAAACCTGACGAACCAAAGAAACCAGCCTATGCCGGTCTTCCGGTTGATGATTCCTCCAGCTCTTGGATGGATGTCTTGGATGAGCCGATGAACTTCTCTGACGACGAAGAAACTGTTGAAGAAACACCTTTGGCTCCATTCAAAGACGTACCACTGGCCCCTGAAGAAACCGAGGTCGTCACCATTGAAACTGTCGTCCAGGAAGTACCAGTTCCTGAGCCACAGAAGGAGGAGGTCATCGTTGTCGAGGAAGTTACCAAGTCGGAACCGATTGTGGAAGCTCCTATTGTAGAAGCTCCTATTGTGGATCAAACCAAGACCATTACAACAGTCATGACGACAACAGTAACAACTGAATCTACCACAGAAACTTCAGCTTCTGAGGAACAAAAGAAGCTTGAGGAACCTGTGAAGAAACCTGAGGAACCAAAGAAACCAGCCTATGCCGGTCTTCCTGTTGATGATTCCTCCAGCTCTTGGATGGATGTCTTGGATGAGCCGATGAATTTCTCTGACGACGAAGAAACTGTACAAGAAACGCCTTTGGCTCCATTCAAGGACGTACCACAGGCACCTGAAGAAACCGAGGTCGTCACAATCGAAACTGTCGTTGA
>VNJZ01003475.1:0-11511 GCA_008042795.1 Drosophila asahinai
TGTCTCCTTGGACACGATTTATCTTTGGCTTGTTACCGACCGCGCTGTTCTGCGGGCTAAGCTTACGCTTGATTTGGATGTAGCGATCCATGCCGGTCTGTATGGCCGGGGCTGCCAGTTGAATATTGCCGATTTTGGCTTTGGAGCTTGCAGTTTTTGTTATTATTGTATTTGGCGCTGCAGTCGATGACATCACAGTCGTTTCCGCGTTATTGGTCGTTGCTGTAATTGTTGCTGTTGCTTTTCCCGCCGTTACTGTAGTTGTTGCTGTTGCTTTTGCTGCAGTTGCAGAAATTTTGTCACAGCTTGTTGGGGTTTTACACTGAGAACTCCATGATGTAGGTGTAGGAGTGGGTAGAGCGGGTGAGCAAGACCGTGCTCTTTGGCTATCGACCGCCAGACGGTTGCTCTTTGTCGCCGTTTCGTTGCTGTTTTAGTTAATTTTTATTTTGCAGTCAAATAAAAGCGTGATTCCGCAAAACAATAGATATGTATGAATGTATGAACATATTTGTATGCAAATGTGTGTATGTATATCTTCATCTTACTGACGCGTGCCGGCGGCAACGCACCAAGCTATCTCGATTTTTACTGATGAGCATGGGCAGAATGCAGCAAAGGAGGACTTAAGAATGAGCGCAGACAGCATTTTGGCGGGAATAAGCTTTTTCTAGCGGGAAAGTTTAAGAAAACTAACAATAACTAATTCTTTATTCAACAAGCAAAATCATCATTGTTTATGATATTTAATTCATTTCCAATATATATGTATATAATAAATATATTAAAATAAATCCATAATTTTATTTCAATTTGTTATATACAATAATGTATTCTTTATTTGAAATGGTTCTTTATTGCCTAAAATCTACACCTGGGAAATACCATATATTAAGTAATTACCTCTAATTAATTAATATCATTTTCCGATATATTTTTAATTTTGTTAGTTTTTTTTTACTTTTCTATCAGAATAAACTATTTTCTGCTAAAATTCTGTAAGGAATAGTTATTAGCCACCGTTGCGTGATACAAAATTGCCCATGCGTGAGAGCGAGATAGTAAGCTGTAGTAGTTAGTTGCAAGCAAAACGGTGAGCGGTGCTATCTCGCTCTATCTCGCCGATTTTCGTGACGATCCTGACTCGGTTTTACTCCGACCTCGAAAATCCATGAAGAAGAAGTTTTCGGCAGCCGGGCAGCGATCAATGACCGAGAAGAGACTGCAGGTTGGTCAGCACTGGAAAATACCAAAATTGTGTTTGACCAGGCGAACACGATCGCTATCGATGAGAGCGATGGGAGATATCGAGTGGATGATCGGTAGCGGTGTGACCAGACGAAATTCGGTATTTAAAAGACAAATACAAAATACGATTCCCGAAGGACAGAAGCAGTCTTTTTGCGTTTTCGAAGGAAGGGGAAAGTGTGAGGAGTTGTAACTAAAACTCCCCACAAAGCAGTGTGCAGAGGATACACACGGTCAAGGGTAAAGGGGTCTAACAGGACCAAGTGGACCTTGGACCCAGGGAGCCAAGGGCAAAGCGGTCGTCCGGTAAGAAAAGGAAGGAAACGGCCGTGAATTAACGGTACAGGGGCGACTTTGGACCCGATCGCGTGATGTTCACCGAACTTTGGATCAGATCGCGTTATCGGGTCGCAGCAGGAGCAACGGGACTGGCGGAGCCTATAAAAGGAGGAGGACGCGAGCGCACGGCAACTGGTACGAGTGCGAGAATCCAAGCGAGTGCGTCAACGGAACCAGTCGAGTAGTAAAACCCAGTCCGCGAAGAAGATTGAGATTGCAAAGTCGAGACGTTTGGAGCTTGGAGTGGCAACCTTTTCAGACTGAGGCTTCAACGCTGAGATCTACGTCAGGTGCGAGGTTGCGATCAAGGAGTCAAGGATTCAACGAGACCAGGAGCAAACGACACGATACGAGGCACAGCGAGGTCCTGCGGCAAAGACCAGACGAGTGAAGCGACTGTCAGGTAGTGTCGAACTGTAGGAGTTGCACGCGTGGCTAGGCTCAGACCGGCCGATATACCGTGTCGACGATATCATAGGCCAAGGCGCAGAACGGGAGATAGGGATGGCAGTGGTGATAAGGAGGGACGGCTAGGAAGGAGCGCAGCCGCAAACGCTGGTGCCAACGTGACGCAGAAGCATAATTAGAAATGCAATAAACAACGCTGAATATTAAATTGACCCAAAATGTTCTCTCTGGGCGGACAATCACGTAATACAAATTTGGTGTGACGAGCACACATCAGTTGGGAGCCAACAAAGAAAATCAGCTCGTTACAGTATTATGATATCAGTATGTACCATTTCAAATTGGCTTTTAATGTATAGGACAATCGATTAGGTACCGGGTATCTTACTGTCGAGCACACTCGGCTTTAGCTTTTCTACTTGTTTATATAATTTGTTTGTGAAGGCTTTATCATTTTTATTAAACCAATTTATTTCATTTAATTTCTGCCAAAATTGGAGTTTCATTCGTTCATTCATTTTCATATTTCTTAATTTTTTATCAATTTTTGGGAAAATAAATAAATATAATAATATCTTACCTACTTATGGGTTTGGAAATGCTTTCTCCTTCCTGTTACATTTCCGTTTGCACGAGGTTACAATACCTTTGTACACTGTGGCTACCGGGTATAAAAACCAGAGACAACTCTCACAAGATAAGACATACCGTGATTCCCATTATATTTAATATCTTCGGAGTTGTGGCTACTATGAGAGTTTTTTTCCTACATTTTATGGGTCCTTCCCATTATATTTAATATCTTCGGAGTTTTTGCTTCTTTAAGGTTTTTTTTTTAATTTATCGTTCCTGCTTATTTTTTTAGCTTTAAAGAACTTGAGTTATCACCACTTTCCTTGATCGAAAAATCAAGTTTTTTTAGAGTCCTTGTGATGTTGATTTCCAAACTCTGCTTTTAAAGACACATTTTGTTTCATGCAATTGGCTTAGATAGAGCATTTTTCCATTTTGGCTGTGCAATAAAAGTTTATAGTTTTTTTAAGATAACAAACAAGATAAAATTAATTTATAAGTACCTAATAAATAAGCTATTCTAATTGAACATCGAAGTATACAGCTGATATAAAGGCCATTTTAAAATTTAAATTTATACTAGTATGTGAATGCAGCTTTTTATTCTATTTTCAAGTGTCACTAATGTGGCCGTATAGACAAAAGTGACCATGCCTACTTTTTAGCTTGACGCCAGAATCACTGTTAGGCATTCACTGACAGACGCTGGCCAGGAGTCAATGTGGTCCCCACATTTCTCCCGTCCACTCGTCGTCCACTCCTCGTTGTAGTTGATGTTGGCTGTGGAACGTTGGTTGCTGCAGGCTTCATGTTTTCGTTGCCATCTGGTAACACAGGCGCAGATGGTGTTGTCCGTTGGTTTGATGCATGTCCCTCGCTGACCTCGCCGTCGGACAGAACTGCTGGTTTGATTCGTTCGCTGCTGACTCTCAGTCGTTTGTTTTTGACTTCAACGTCAAATAACTTAATTTCTCGTTGCAAGACAAGGTATAGGCTATCGTACGGCGATTTTAATGGGGCACATATCATGTCTTCAATGATAAAGACATGCATGCACGTTTGCAGGTGTTTGTGGACGAATGAGGTTCTTGTTGTAGCGTGGTCGGAGGTTTGATATGGTTAAAGCTGTGTCAGGGTGTTTCGCAGGCCCTTGACAAAGCCGGAATTGCAATTTTTGATCCGGATCTGGACTCGAAGAGATCACCAGGTAGGCGTATGGTTGTTCTGTAAAGCATTTCGGCTGGTGATGCGTTGATTTGTGTTTTGAATGTCGCTGGCATTCCAAGTAAAACGACGGGAATGCTCGTGTACCAGTCGACGGTGCTGTGACATTTTACCGCTGCCTTGGGGCATAACTGCTGGACATCTGCTAAAATGGTCGATGGCCGATAAACAGTAACGATAGCAATTGGACGGTGGTAGCAGGCCAATCAAGTCGATGTTGATGTGCTGGAATCGAGAGTCGGAAACATCGAAACTATTTAGGGCGGCTCTGTTGTGGTGGTATACCTTGCATTGCTGGCACTGGACGCACGACGACGACCATGAGGCGATGTCCTTGTTGCTGGGCCACACGTAGCATTCAGTGACCAACTTGACGGCGGTACGCTTGCCAGGGTGGGCCATACCATGCTCCACGTCGAGTATGGTCTTTCTCTTCGTGAAAATGATAAATCGCAGTACACGTTGATGTTGGAGTTCGGCAGCTGGAGTTTAAGCAATTGCAAAGATGATTTTCATATCTCGACGTCTCTCAAGAGCCGGTTCAGCTCGTTGTTTGCTGCTTGGAGGCGTGCGCACTCGTTCATATATATTTGCTCGATTCCTTCGATGCGGAAAAGGGCATCTGCAATGGTGTTAGCGACACCAGTAATATGTTTGATTTTCGGGCAGAATTCGGCGATACACGATAACTGTCTCACCGGCCGTGGCGATGCTTTCTCGGGATCCTGCCGAAACGCATATACTATTGGATTGTGGTCGGTGTAGATGGTGTAGTCCCGTCCCTCGATCATTAAGCGATTGAACTTGACGGCCTGGTAAATAGGCAGCAACTCCCAATCCACGAACAGTAGCGCTTTTGTGTGTCCATCATATGCTTGGAGTAAAAGTTCAGTTGCTGCTCCAACCTCGTAATTGCTGGCATCGACATGGAGTGCAAGGTGCTCGTTAGCAATTGGATGCGCCAGCCTCGCTGCATTGGGCAAATCGGATTTGCAGCGTGCAAATGATTTTTCGGCATCTTTGGTCCACACCACCGGTGATTGATCGTTCTTCTTGTTACCCTGGATGAGGGTTTGGAGAATTCCTTGAAGGACGGCTGCTTGCGGCAGGAAACGGCGGTAGTAGTTGAGCATGGCAATGAATTGGCGCAATTCGCATATCATGGTCGGCTGCGGGAACTTGTTGATCGAATTTACTCGTTCGACCGTCGTGATATTCCGAATGCTGTGATAGAGTGTCCCAGAAATGTTTCATCTGTCTTTCCGAGCACACTATTGGTTACATTAATGCGTAGATTGGCTTGGCGCAAGCGATCAAATACAATCTTGAGGTGCTGACTGTGCTGAACTTTACTTGTCGAAGCAACTCAGATGTCGTCGATGTACACTGCTACGAAGTCCAGATCGTCGAGGATGTTGTTCATATGCCTCTGAAATGTTTGCGACGAATTTCGGGGGCCAAATGTCATCACAATAAACTCGAAGTACAAAACGTTGTGATGATAGCAGTCTTCTTTCGGTCCTCTGGGGCGAGGGGGATCTGATGACAGGCACTGACCAGATCAATGGTGGAGAATACAGACTTGCCGGGGAACACCTGGTTGATGTCGTGGACATGTGGGAGCGGGTAGCGGTCGGAAACAGTTTTCGCGTTGAACCGACGAAGGTCACCACATGGACGCCATTCGGCATTCTTTTTCTTCACCATGTGTAATGGAGATGCCCTGCTGATGCTACTTGGTCGGCATATTCCCGTTTCAAGCATTCGTGCAAATTCGGCCTTGGCGGTGGCGAGGGCCTTGGAATCAGAGATCGTAGACAAGGAGGTGGCTTCATCGATAATTTTGCGTCGCTTTTTGTCAATAATGAGACCGTAACGGGAGATGAAATAGGCTCCGATAATAGCTTTGGACACATTGGCCACTATGAACGTCCAGTAGAAATGACGTCGGAGACCAAGTGTAAGTGTCACGGTTCACGGTTGATTGGTTTGAGGTATGAGGTAAGGGAATGCGTTGGTTGGCAGGACTGATATGTCCGCGCCAGTGTCTATCAAATATTTGGTGTTTGTGTTTCTGTTGAATATGAAAAGACGGCCGGACTAGATGGCGTCCACCTCGCACCACTTGCAAGACGATCTGCACCGAACCGATTATGGTAGAAAAAGAAGCGATCGTCACGGGATTTGTGGCTATTACCACGAGCGCCGAAGTTGTTGCGATCGCGGCTCTGGCAGCCTTGATAACTTCCGCGCTCGGCCACCATTGGCTGCTCCAAAGATTCAAGGTGTGCTGCTATGCCTTGGGTTGTCATCGGAGCGGATGCGGAACCTGCATTGACCGTGGGATGTGCGTATTCCCACGTGCGGTCAGCCATTAGTCCGAGATCGTCGAGATTGCTCTGTGCCATCGACACTACTAGTCGCAAGCCCTCGGGCAATCGTTACAGCCACATGGCTTTCAGAGCGTCTTTGCCAATGCCACCTCTGGACAATTCGCGCATGCGGCGCAACAATACGACGGCTTGCTGTCCCCAAGTTCAAGCGAACGGAAGAATTGCGCGAACTGCGCCTGGGTTACAGGCAGGTGCTCGGCGCTTATTTTGGCCTTTATTTCCTAATATTTCCCAATCGCCGACGGGTTTCGCTGAATATAAATACATGATGGTCTCTAAGTATTCCTCCGGCAGGATGTCAATGTCTGGTGAAACTTGGTGTCGTCCACCGTTATGCGCACCCTTGTGAATTGCGATTCTAGCAGGGCGAAAAACACGTCCGGGCGGCCTTTCAAGTGCGGAGGAGCCCTCAACGACACTCTGCTGACCTCAACCTTGGATGCGATTGGTTGCGGCGTAGCGAACAGGCTCTGATAAAACGCGACGGGTTGCCGGAGTGCAATCGGCCCAGAATTTTAAGGTTGTGTTGGTGCGAGCGGTTGTTGTAGCTGATGGAGAGCTGCCTGCTGGCTCCGGCTGTGCCAGCTGGGACCTCTGCTGCCCCGCCAGGGTCTCCCGTCATCGATCTGGTTCACCATCTTTTGGGGTTATGTAGCTTTGAGGTGCTTACTTTTTACACCGGTCAATAAAATCGCCGGAACTACAAACTCCACACAATTTTTGCTGTGCGATCAATGCGATCACGTCAAGGCGATCAATGCGATCACTAGTATGGGAACAGCAATTATTTATTTATTTGTTGATAGTGTGATAGCAGCTATTTTATTATATTTTCAAGTGTCACTAATGTGGCCGAGTCACCGTGACTACTTTTTAGCATAACAGCAGAATCACTGCAATCCCATATCGGCTTCGCCCGTTTTAAAAATAATATACCCTGAGGAAAGTATAATAACGTTGATCAGATTTTTGTATCCCAAATGATTGACTTAAATCAAATAATCATATTCTATAGCTGAGGATCTTAACTGCTTTCTCTATTTACAATGACTGGTTAAAGGAAATTTAATAATATTTATGTTTAGGGGTACAAATCAAATCGAAGTGTAGTAGAAAAAAAAGGAAGTATTTGACCCGGGGTCGAACCAAGATTTTCCTTGATCCCCCGCTTGAGAATAACAACCATCTACACCAAGGCCCCGAATGATTGCATTGGGATTAATAGGGCTTTGGTGTCAAGCAGCGGTCAAATGTTAGGATAACAATGTACTGCTCCTTGCAACTGCAAACTGCTTTCGGCTGCCGCCATTTTAAGAACTATAACTAAAACTTAAACAAACCTTCAGAGCTCTGAAAAAAAATATTAAAACAGAACTAAAACAAAAAAAAAGCTCAGGCATAAAAAAAAATAATGGAACAAAAAGAATAGTGACTTGGAGTCAAACCATAGTTTCCAAAACTCCAGTTCACAGTGTTCCGCTAGGCTATCCATTGAGTTGAAAACAATTGTATGAGCTAGAAGAGCGATACTTGAAAAAAGTATTACAAATTTATATATAAAGATTACATTTAAACCTTTCGAACCTATTGGAATCATAGATATTTTTGTAAACAAAACTTCGAAGGGAATCAAAATATTTGTTTACCAAATTATTTACCATTACCATTTGGGATGGCGAGAAACCGAGCATACTTCAAATCCTCGGTTGACCCTACCCTCCCCTGTATACATAATACATTGGTAAATGTATAACAACCTGAAAACATCAATTATAATTTCATTTTATTTTATACATATAATACATTATTTTTAATATGATTAAAATCGATCGACTAAATCTTATAACTATCATCAACGGTTGGGTCAAATAATTAATTATTCAAACTTCGGTATCACTAATCTCTCTTTCTTCATTTTTGTATTTTCGATAGCCTTATATAATTAATTATATCTAATATCTTATTCCGCTTTTAAATGTTAATTTCAGTCTTCGAGTTCACCGCGGCGCGTTGCCGTCCCTGTCCTTGTTAAGGATGGTAAGCCCTGTGCAGGAAATAATAACACAACTCAATCGCAACCGCATGGAAGTAGTACGACACCGGCAGGCAATAGCAGTGGCAGTAACAGTGGAAACACTAATAGTGGAGCTTCAGTAACTGGCAATGTAACGAGTGGTCTAAATCTTATAACTGGAGATACTCCGAACTCTCACTCACCAGATACATCGTCATCTTTACTTGCTAGTTATGGGACAGTTGGAGGTTCCAATGTTGCTATGTTACAGCAACCGTGTAATAATACATTAATGTCGAACAGCTTAGCAATGGCGTATCGAAACCAAAATAATTTTATTTCTAATGGTCATCAGCAGCAATGTGGGGGATATTTACCGCTACAAGGGCGAGCATGGTAAACAAATTAGGACTATCCTTCATTTAAATTAACAAGTAAAGTGTACTCTCTTCGGTTAAGCATGTAAGGACTACGAAAAAAAAATTTTATTGATATGAAATGCTACGTTGGATATCAGTTTCATTAAATGAAATAAACATTAAACATAGCTATAACATTAGAAAAATATTTTAAATGTTTGACTCCTTAATGCTCATTACAATACAAAGTATATATAAGTGTACATAAATAGGACAATGTATTAAATAAATAATAATAATTGATTAAAATTTTAGATACTGTGACATTGAATTTTTTTAATATATTTTTATAGACTTTTACTTACATTTTTGGTGTGTTGTGCTGGATCTAAGTCTTTAGTTGGCTGATTTAGCGTGTTACTGAATTTTTCAACTATCATACGAGAATCACAAAATTAAAAAAAGGATAATGCTGCAAATAGCTCTTTTTTATACCCGATACCCATATTGCACAAGGGTATTATAAATTAGTGCCAGTCAGCTCTTTTTATACCTGGTACTCATAGGGTACAAGGGTATTATAAGTTAGTGACAAATGAGAATGTATGTAACAGGCAGAAGGAGAAATCTCTGACCTTATAAAGTGTATATATTCTTGATCAGCGTCACCAGCCGAGTCGATGCCATGTCCGTCTGTCCGTCTACCAGTCCGTGTGAAACAACAGATCTCAGAGACTATAAGAGCTTGAGTTACCAAATGCCAAATGCTAATTAATTCCACCCACAATGCTTTGGGTACCGGGTATTTCACAGTCGGTCACACCCGACTGTAGCTTTCCCACTTGTTTTTATCCTGTCAAGATCCGCCGTTGGCATGTTATGTAACTTTTTATACGATATATAATATATCGATAAAATGACCCAAAGTGGCGCTCTTTCCTACATGCAGTTTCCGGGATCTATAGTCACTATATATTAAACACGAAAACAAGAGCTATTCTTGGGTAGCGTGATAACTAAACTTCCAAAAAATAATAAGCTTATGTAACGTTTTAAAGATTTTCTGGGGCAGAAGTGGGCGTGGCCAAACTTTAAAACAAACTTGATCTGCGTGCAACGGATAAAAAGAATGCTGTCACCAAATTTGGTGGCTCTAGCTCTTACAGTCTCTGAGATAATTTTCTTGCGTTTTTCATAATTTAAAAGTGTTCTAAATCGACGGAGTAGTTTTCGGGAAACTTGTTAATCGCCTTTCTAGGAAACTGTACACTGTACCCCATTGTCCGTTATCACTACTTTCGGTGCTCCGAATCTTGATATGATTCTTTCCCGGAATGCTATTAGTAGTGATTTTGATATTGCTGGTCTCATGGGGACCAGCTCTGTCGTGGCTCTTTTCGTGCTTTGATCTCGGCAGAGGCCTTACATATGCTGCCCACACTGTCGCTCATGGGTCTTCCGGCACTTGGGTAAGCATTTGTCCAGCTGCTTGAAGCTTGATTTGGCTTGTACTTAAGGCACACCTTACATTTCCTGACATACGACCTCGTGTCTCGCTGCATTTCTGGCCAGTAATATCTTGCCGCTATTCTTGTCTTCTGGTTCCCACATGTCCAGCCGCTGGTGAGTCGTGATTTTCTTTTAGTACGCTCGTCTCTTTTACTAATATAGGATATCACGTGTTCTCCTTCCTTCGTGTTCTGCGTGAGAATCGCTCGTATCCCGTAGTCGCTAGCATCCGTCTATAAGACGAACATTGCCCCAAAGTCTGGACACGCCAATATTGACTCTGCTGCCAGTTTCGAATTTACTTCCTTAATCGCGTCTAAGTGCCTTTGAGACCATTCCCATTTCGATTTTTGCGCAGCAGTTCGTTCAACGGCATTACTATTCATGCAAAGTCCGGGACGAATCTCCTATACCACGACGCCACTCCCAGGTATGGCCGGAGTGCTCTCACGATTGATGGTGGTTTCAGTTCTGCAATTGCTGTTATCTTTTCCGGATCAGTTCCGATTCCTTATTTCGTTATACTGTGTCCCAGATAAAGCTGCCCCTTTTGGAGAGCTGACATTTTTCTGCGTTAATTTGCAAGTTTGCTTCTTTCAGTCGGCGAAAAATTTCCTTATATGTTCCTCCTTTGTCCTTCTGATCAGTATAACTTATTATAAGGGGCTTTCCTCAAAATTTACAGATGTATGTCATCTATACTGATTTCAGTAAGGCATTTGACTTCGTTAATCATTCCTTTCTTATTAGGAAACTCGACTTAATGGGTTTTTCTGTCGATCTTCTTAGATGGATCTCAAGTTATTTGAATGGCAGGACGCAAAATGTGCTCTTTTAAAACAACTTGTCGAATGTTCTCCGGGTGACCTCTGGTGTTCCGCAAGGGAGCCACCTTGGTCCTTTACTTTTTATATTATTTATTAACGACTTGTCCAAAGTTTTGACTAACTCAAGTACGCTGACGACGTTAAACTTTGCGTGCAATATAAGGACGGCGCTAGCCAAACCTTAATAACTTTCAAAAATGGTGCACTGCAAACTTATTAAACCTAAATGGCTCCAAATGTAAGCTGATGACATTCTCACGTGTCTCTCCTAAGCTTGCGACCTATACGCTGAACTGCCGCTCTCTGGAAAGGTTTACTCTAGTTGACGATTTGGGTATCCGCCTGGATCCTAAACTGGAGTTTATTGATCATACTTCGTGCATTGTGAATAAAGCCAGGGGTGTGCTTGGATTTATTAAACAGTGGTCAAAAGAACTCGATGACCCCTACGTCACGAAGAATGTATACATTTCGTTAGTTCGTCCTATTTTAGAATATGGATCTTGCATTTGGGGTCCCCAGTAGGACGTATACAGCAAACGCATTGAGTCAGTTCAAAAGAATTTTTTACTTTTTGCAGTTCGTTGCTAAAACTGGGATGCAAACCTTAGGTTGTC
>VNJZ01003481.1:0-21369 GCA_008042795.1 Drosophila asahinai
ATTTGTATCTGTGTGCATGGGAGAGAGTCCTTTCTTGGTGTGCATGTCTGCGTAAAGTCCGCAGTGCCCGTGCGACTATGATTAATTACTTTTGCATACATTTACATACAAATTTGTTGCCACATTGTCTGCCTCGGCCATCGCTTTCGCAACCCCTCGCCCCTTTTTTCACTCACCCCTCGGCGGTGCCAGGGGGTTGGAGTGGCTTTCCTGCCCGCGGCAGGGTTAATTTCATGTGATATTTTTCATTTTGTGCGCAGCGAAAACGGAAGGATGTTGATTTGACAAAACTTTTTTCCTTTTTGGCTGCGCTTGCGGCTCGCATTTCTGTGTACTCCGACTCTGTGACTGCTGAAGCCTGTTAAATGCATTTAAATATTTTATTATTTTTACGTTAAATAAAGCTTAATTGGGAAATAGCGTGAGTTCTTGGGGAAGTCATTAAGAGATGATTCGGAAACTTTCAGTATCACGTTTTTAACTTCAATAAGTTATTTAACAGAATAATAATTATTACATATTTGTAGTATATTTTAAAGTGTTTTCGTTTTAATCTTTCACTTAACTTTATGCATTTTATTTTTAAATTTTTTGTTCTAGATATAAACAGCTTGTATGAGTCTCCAAGAGTTTTGAGGGTAATATTTTTTAACAACTTCCAATAATATTAAAAGATTTGTTTTGTACTTTATGCCCATATATCAGACGTTCTACCCTTTTAGTAGCAAACCCGAAAATAAGGGGAGAAAAGAACAGAATGAAGCGGAAGCCAACTAATTTCTGTAATTAAAAACTCATATAAAATGGTTACACCGAAATCTCCGTCGCCTCGCTGCCTTCCGAAATTAACACGATTTTTCCACTTTGCTACCCTCGAAATACACATATATTTATATGTGTAAAGGAGCTTGGGCCAAAAAGGGTTCAAAGCCCAAAGGGAGGGCGACGCAACGAAGCCGGCGATGAGTCCTGCGGCTATTTCGGCTGCCTTTTGCCAAGGACTGCAATCAGGCTGAGCAGCTGCTTCGCCAGTTAACCTGTCGCCCTGTCTTTTGTCTCATGCCACCCCCCTGATGCCCCGCCCAGCAGCCTTTGACTCCCTTCGGCCGCTGTGTTTTATATAATAAATGAGCTAGGTGGGTTAAAGGCGTATTTCTGTCTAGTAAATTAGCAAAATACACGCAGAGACAATGCAACACACGTGTGGAAATATAATACAGCAGCGGGAAAGTTAAGACTATTTTTTGTGTAGATAATAAATCTTACCTACGGTAACTCACAAAATTTTCGAAGGATTTTGAACAACAAAAACTTTCTCTAACATCGAATCACTGGCTAAGGCATGCATTTGAAAATATTAGCGCATTATTATAATTATAAATCTATTTTAATAAAACAAAATACTCCAAGGACATAATTTTAATAAAATTTGCCATATTTTGATTTCCTTTTTTTATAGAATGCGTTTCCTACGAACATTTACTAAGAATCTGTAGAACTGTAATTTCGACCTCAGGTGTACGCGTGTGTGGGCTGCCAAGCCGCCCCTTTTTCTGGGCTGAAAGTCCCCGGAGCAGTGAGGGGACTAATGGGTTGCCGTGTGCTCTGATTGAGTTCGGCACAAATTGCTACTCAGCCAAAACCATCAGCCCCGGGCTTAGCCCTCTTCCACCCCCACTTGGCATGTGTTTGAGGCTATCCCCAGTTGTCGCCTTGTTAAGTTTAAATAATGCTTTCTGCCATTTCCTCTATGCCAAGGTCATTCAAAATTCAAACCAAGTTTGCATATTTTCCAGCTTCATCCACACAACCACCTATACTCGCACACACACACTTGGGTCTCTGGGGTTGCCCTTTCGGAATTGAGTTTGAAATATTTCCAACATTGTCTGCAAATTTCTGCCGCATCATAAGTTGAACTTAAATGAACTGACTTCATTGAGGAGCATTTTCAGCTTGTATCTGCCCCTCCACCCACACAGCCGCCATCACACCACAGACAGGAGGAACAGTTGTCGCACATGCAATTTATGGCGAATTCCAAGTCTCAATTGGTTCCCAAAATGGAAATTGAAGTGGGGCGAGGGAAGGGCGAAAAGTGCAGAGAGAGTAGGTGGAAAATGAATTCAAATCCTAGCCTGCAAGTGAAATTTAAATCGAGCAAAGGAAACTTCGTGTCGATGGTCGAAGTTTAAGGTATCTAAAGGCCTTTAAGAGATGCAAATCAGAAGAAATTTAATATATTCTTAAATTTGCTCTATGAAAATTTAAAATAAGAATATTTGTATAATTTTGTAACTTTTTTTATGTCATAGAAACCGTTAAAACGTAAATTGATCATATCTGGATAAATATGAACATATCTGACTATTATAATATCATTTCTCAAAAATATTTTTGCTAGCAAAGGAATATCCATTACCTTCATACTTATTTCCCAACAAGAGAACATCTAAATTATTCCAGAAATTAACAAATCGTAGAAAGGATATTAAACAGAGTGTACAACAAAAGGAAGTCAACTAAAATTCAATTTCCGCTCTCTGGGAAAGCCCCTCAATCATCCCGCCAATTAATAAATCAAGATGCTTGACCTCCGATTAAATGGCAACTAGTTCACATAACGGCACTCTCTAAACTGAGTCACTAACCGAGAAAAGCCCGAAAAAAACCCGAAACCGAAACGCCGCCGAAATTTGCCGCTTTTGTCTTATGAATTTAGATTGGATCAGGAACCGCTGGCCATGAAGACGGAGACGGAGCCATGTAAAAAGTTAATCACTTACCGCTGTCAGGTCGGACAGCCCCCGCTGGCCGTCCCCCGGCACTTAGTCAATATTTCGCCGGTCGCGAGCTTTTCATCTGGACCGCTGTCCGCTCGGGAACTCGGGAGAGATTCTTATCGCCTCGACCGCCATGGACAGGGCAAATTCATGGCGCAGAGCGGACAACACGAATCATAGTCACATCATGTACGCGCTAGACAGCCAAACAAGATATGAACAAAAGAAAAAAAAAAAGAAGAAATATAGAAAAACGCCAGAAACATCGCACTTGCGGTTCAGGTTCAGGGTCTGCGAAGGGGGAGCATATCGTTGGCGCTACGACAACAAAAGGCGACCTTACCGACACATCGTTCATTTTAATTTGCACAATAACTCACATCCAGCCAAAGCTAACTCGGTTTTTTTGCGCCAAATGAAAAAATAATTACCCCCGCTGAAGAGGCGAAAAAAGCAGACCGAAAACCAAAGGTTAATTTAAATTTCAAGTCACAGAAGAGACCAGAAGCACACGAGTTGCTCCGGCACTTCTGCCCCTCGATCTCCTAGCCGGCACTTTGAGATAGTGTCACGAAAAATGACTTACAGGTTACTTCAGCTCGGTTCTCCATCTTTCGCCTGCAATTCATCAAAATGCAAATCTCGTTGGCAAGAGAGCGACAGCGCAAAAATATGATATAAACGCCTGCGATTCACTGGTTGTTTGGGTTTAATAAAAATCGCAAAACACAGGGAATAAAATAAAGGAAGTCGAGGAGTTAGTTCCACTCGGAGATCAAGATCAACCCCTCTGGAGATGATGATTATTGTTTATTAAGTGTCGGCTTGGTCGTAAAATTAAAAGGAACTTCACTTTTTATTGCCTTACGTTTTGGCGCGGTGATTTTATTTCCATTGTTTTTTTATATCTTTATTTTGTTTTTTGTTTTTGGTTTTTTGCTTTGTGCCGTCACCGAGTCTAAATCTGATGACTGTGTGTGGTCTTCCTCTGCGATTCCATTTCTGAATATGGTTCTGTTTTTTGTCTACAAAATATTTACATGCCTTTGACATCTTTAACAAGGTTTGTTTGTTCATTTTTTTATTAGCCAGAAATCTGCTGACGTGCATGACGATGATGATGACTGAGTGATATGCCGAAGACAACTTGTTTGATTTGAATTTTAATTTTAATTTACGATTCCTCTCATTTTTATTTATTATTCTTTAATTGTTTTCGCGTGTGTCGCTGAGAAGAAATGTGTGGAATAGGCAAAATGGCCACAAAGTTGATGTGACAAGCAATAATAGTAAGGCGAACGTCTGTAAAGCTTAAAATACAGTGTATTACAGAGTATTATTTCATTACATTGCTATCTTTATTTAATTGAGATCATTTAATATTTTAGAATTAAGATAAATATTTTAATACAGAGGTAAAAGCAGCGCTTAATACTAAAGGAAGTTTGGCTTTACATTATAACTAATGGTTATTTAGTTATTTTCAAGAACTTCAAGGATTCTAGCTAGCTCAAGCTCATTATCGACTTAATTAAGTCTTGATTTACTTATGAGAAATTAGGCCGATTATTACTTCGAATTTGCTAGAACCCTTTTATGTCTAATATAGGTCGCCAACGTAAACATTTAAAACAAAATTAAATCCTAAAGCCCTTAACAGGATTATGTAAAATTTCAGTTTCTACTTAAATTTACATAGCCCTGACATCCTGCGTCCTTGAAATCCCTACAGCAATAGCTTTTCTTAAGTAGCGAAAAGTCCTTAGCTTTAGAAACTTCCACATACTGTTGAAAAATTCCCTACATAAAAGCTCTAACAGCGAAAGCTTTGAGAAATTCAATTCCGAATCAAGGACTCACAACCCAGTATCCTTTAGCCGAGACAGCCACCTAACGAAAACATCCTTTTTCCCGAACTTTCATTTCCGTAGTTCCGCCAACCGCCGTCGGATGGCGCTCGAAACGTTGAATATTTTACAAGGCACTGCATTCCCCCATCCCCAGCACGCCTCTTACGAACTCTTACTATTTATTTTTAGCGACAAGTGCAGAATTTGATTTTTCTGAAGCGGCGACTACGACTGCGCATTCAAATGCCGCTCATTAAATGTGTCCGCGTTGTCTGCATAAATCAAACGAACGCACTCCAATTCGGGGCTTGGTGGGCCACCCACGACCCGGTCCGGCGATCCATCGATGCCTCAATGCGACGATCCGACGATCGATCGAGGGTTTCGACCAATTAATTAAATATTTCGATCACAGACGGCGACTTAAGCGGCCAAAAACTATTTTCGCTGTTTAATTTTACGATGCTTAGGTTGGGGGGAAGGCTTTTTACGGTTTTTTACGACTCTCGGCCATAAATCGCATCGAGTGCCGCTTCCCCGGCAGCTAAATGACAAAAATATTTATGGATGTTTTCTGATGTTGGGCGTGAGCTGGTTGTCTGATCTGTCATTCACGTGTCAGTACCTCTGCCCCTCTCAAAAAAAAAACAAAAAAAATACAACCGAGTGCGAGTATTGGCCCTGCCTTGTCTGACTTTCAACAATTACGCAGCGATCGCGCTTAAATATTTTCGCGATCAAAACAAACAGCGCAAATAGCGCAAAAATTATGCATATGAATTTGGGTACAGTTACGCCTAGGTGGTCGGCCCCCCTCCCCTCCTGCGATCTAAATTGTTTTTGAATTCCAAGGGTTTGCACGCCTCTTCTGCCGCTTTTTCGCGGGTGCTACGTGCGGCAGAGCGTGTCCGCAAAAATAATTTCGAATAATTTGCGCGGAATACCTTGGGCTCTTGGGTGCGAAATGATTGGCGAAGGGGCGGGAATCCCCGCGATCTATAAAATAGGAGCGTTCACTTTCTTTGGCGATGATTATTTTGATTGCGAGAGAGGGAGCAGCCGATAGGAAATAAATAAGGGCAGCTGCCGTTGAAATTTAGAAAAAGTTTACGTTTTAAAGCAAAACATTAAACTGAGTAGAAAGTTTTAAAGCAACACGAAAAATTAAAGTAAAAGATGATATTTAATAAAATATTCCCAGTGCATATTAATAATCTAAATTTAAAAAAAAAATCGTAATAGAAACTATACTTGCATTACATGAATTTTATACATTTGAGTGCTAAAAACATCTTAAAAGGATGCTTATTAATTTAATACTACAAGAGTATAACGCAATAAACAGAAAAGCATTAAATTCCTACTAACACTATTATCCAATTTTCGATGTTCGTATAAAAATAATACTCTGTTGGTTTTTTATTTAATATTAAATAAATATAACTCACGTTCCTTATGCATAAATCTCTGAGGAAGAGTGAGCAATCATCATTTTCAATCTAATCTCCACCATCGACCCCAACATCCCACCTCATAGCGATAACTGAAGTTCAGACAATTCTTTCGGTAACTCGTGCAATTAACAATCAGCGGATTCGAAGCCAAATCGAAGCCTGCCCATTGTTGGCACCGCAACCTTCTAAACCAGGTGCATACATGTGTCACTCCTTCTGTCGCTTTCATAAGGAATCCCTAAAAAATATAAGCAAAAAACATTTCGCACTTTTAGAGTCTTTGAATTTGGCTTACACTGATAAAAATGTATACATTTAAATACATTATTTACTTATTCTATTCTACACATGTTTACTGGCGATGGATTTAAATTAAATTATTTATTTAAACTTTAAATATTTTGAAACTTAGTAAAAAAAACATTATCTGGCGATAGGCCGATTAGTTTCATTTCTCTCGCTATTTATGCTATTATTATTCAAACTTAAACGATTTAAAATTTCAAAGATATTGTTAATTACATAAGGAACTGTATAAACATGATTTCTTTTGAAAAAATCGAACTTTCAACACTTTCATTTACATAAATTTACACCTTTTTGGGCAGTGCTGGCCACTGCATTGAAATCGCATTATTAACGCCTGCAAGGAGTGAACTGCACTCGAGTCTCCTCTGAGTCCCATTCAATTCACTTACCAAATTGGCAGCAGCCAGCAGCCACAGCGACCGAAGTCGGGTGTGAAAATAATCTGTTTAACGAGGGAGTTTTACAAAAGACCCGAAGATGCCACAAAAAGAGGCAGAGACCGAGGCACTGGCAACAACAAACGAGCAACAATAATGACATTTGGCGCAAATGAATGAGAAGCTGGCTCCCCTTTCCACGGCCCTCTTTTTTCTCAGTCGTTTACCGCAAAAGGATATGACAGCAGCTCGGATCCGAGCCTGCCTCCGAACCTGGAACCTAAACTTAAACTTAAACTGAAGCTGAACCTGACAGTCTGCCACTTGGTCTTTGGCTCTGTGGACCCTTGGATCTCCGGCTCTTTTGGCCATGGCCATTGGCTTCCTCGTTGTTCCTGCTGCTGCTTTTGCTGTTAGCGATCTTTTTGTTGCCGCTGCACCGATCGGTGTTTGGTTTTGGCTTCGATTTTGGTTCCTGCTTCTGCCCGGTTCAATATGCGAGCCGACTTGGGTGACATTAAAAGGTGGGAAAATGTCAAAAGTTGGCGGCGGGACATTAGGAACTTTTGCCTTACAGCTGGCTATCGAAATAATTGCTGTGGGTAAGATATTTCGGGGCTTACTGGGACTTCGAGGACTTAACTTTAATTAACCAAATATCTACGAGTCGAAAGCTACTAAAGATTTTTCAAATTTGGCAATAACCGTGGGCTTTTTAACAATATTTATATTTTATTTATTATTTACAAAAAAGAAGATACATTTGTAGATTTTTCTTTAAGAAAAATGTTAATTTAATTCCTAGTTACCAAATTTTTACAAAAATCATACAATTTCCCTATAATTCCCATCCCCCAAGATTTTACATGCGCGCTTCGGCCACAAGCCCATAGATGGCGCCAGCCGTAAATTTCCCTGGGAACCAGCTCAAAGCACATTTACAATTTGCCTTTTCTTGTTTGCAGTGCAATTTTTTGGATTAACCCCGCTGTAAATGGATAAAAAACGCGAATCACTTACATGGATTACAACAATTTAGCCGCGCATCAGAAAAAGGTAAGAACCAAATTGAATCAATTTCCGATACACCCGTGTTTAACCCGCGACACTTGCCCGCTCGCTATTAATCCTAAGTGCTTCCTGTGATTTTATGCAAATCGAACAGGCAGCCGGGACAGGAGCTGAGGAAAAATGCAGAAAGAGAATACAACCGAGGAGACCGCAATTCAATGTACAAATGACAGTTGGCTGTGACATAAAACAGCGACTTAAAGAAGATGTTAAGCGTTGGCCAGTTGCATGCCAGCAGCAGCAGCAGCAGCAGCAACCACAATTTTCCTTCGGACAAAAGACATTTTCATTTATTCATTGATAATGCCTAAGGAACTAAAAAAAAAAGGCATTAAAAGACTTCAACAACGACAAAGCGCAGCCAAAAGAAGAAGAGGGAAACATGCGACAAAACAACATAATTTAAATTTTGCGCATGCATCAGGTTTTTTTCTCCATCCAAAAAAAAAAAATAAAAAAAGAACCCCGTGCAACATGTTGCCGCAACACGCTAAGAAATCCAGCAACAAGCTCCCTCCTTTTTACCTTTTATTTTGGTTTCTTTTTGCTGCTCGTAATCCGGTAGCTGTTGCCTCCTTGCCCCTTTGTTGTTGCTGCCTTCGATTTGCTTTGAATGAAACTGAAATTATCGCATTATTAACTATGAGGACGGCGGCTACAGCTGCTGGAGGAGCTGGAGGAGCCCTGCAGACGGGGCCTAACAAGATGGTCTAAAAAAGAGGCCAGGACTCCCCGACTCATGGCCAAGAGCCAGCGCGAGAGCATACTTAACAATAAAATGAATTGTTAATTCCCTTGCACTTTTTCCGCCGACTTTATTCTGCTTGCATTTTGTGGGTTTTCAGCCCGCAACGAAATCTTCGATGTCGGAGAAACTGGAGAGCATGCTCTGCCTGCCTTCGCCGATGTAATGCTCAAGTGCCTTTCTTTTATCTGCGCCACAATCGCCAAGTTGGCTGAACAGAGCAATATGCACAGTGGATGAACCAGTTGTAATTATGGATAAAATCGCGGCTTTTATTCAATGTATTTGCATATATTAAAAATTAATTAAGTCTGGAATCTGACTACCACAGTTTCTTCACACTCATGAGGTAGAAAGTGACATGGGACATTTTTGTTACACAAAAAGAATCTTGATATAATATAGTCACACCTTTTACAGATTTAAAATAACTTCAATTTCTAGATGAATAGAATATGGAATAAGGCGATGCGTTTTCCATTACCGCTCTCAATTTATCCCACTGTTTAGGCCATCTCATCCGCGTGGAAGCTCTTCCCAGCTTAGCAGTTTAGCCGTGCTTTAAAGCAAAATACCGAACTTGTTTTCATTTCTTAGTATGTTCAAAGCGCTCAGACCAAAGCCAAACCAAAGAACGAACCGAACAATTGTTTGCGCGCCAATTGTCTCCGTCCCGCGGTCCCACTGTCCACTGGGGCTCGGACTCGGACTTGGTCCCACAATGAAACGGACCCCGAGTCTTTGGGGCCTTAGCAAATGTCTTCTTCCACTGAATTTGAAACGGAAACATCGAACACTTTGTTTTGGTTCTTGTTTCACATTTTACTTGTTTTTCCTTACCAGTCTTTTTTAGTTTTTCTTTTTTTTTCTTCTCGTTGGCTGTTTTATTTTAATTTTTTGTTTTTTATTTTTTTGTGAAACTCAGTTTGTCGTTTGTAAGCGCGCGCATGCGTAAGTCTCTCTCGGGCTGGGTCAGTCACGCAATGGGCCGCGACTCTGGGATCTGGGATTTGGATTGGGAACAGAACCGAACTGAACGCAGCACGTAACTGCAGCGACTTTAGTCAAAATTAACAAGCCTCAAAACACAATTTCCAGCGCATGCAAATTCGTTGTCAAAATAAAGCAAAATGAAGCCAAAGAATCCGAAACAGAGACGGTTAGCACACTGGGAGAAATATTAACCATATAGCCACCACAATGGGTTTTTTTAATTTCAAAAGTATAGTATAAAGTGGCCCACTAAATGATTAGTGTGGCCTTGCTTTTGAAAATGCGTCCAAACGGAGCTTATCAAGCAGGAAGTGTTTTTAGAAACGTGGCCACACTGCCATTAAGCTGAGATATTGGAAAATTCCACTGTTAAATATTTAGAATACATTTTTGAACCGATATTGCTATATTTCTTCTCTGTGCAAAATACAGAGCTGGGAGGGGGGAAACTCCAGTTAAGCGATAAATGAGTTACTGACGTCCGAGCATGTGCATGTCCAGTATCAGCCTCCATTCGAGGCTCCTTCTTCTTGGCCACTCGAGTATCTTGCTCCAGGCCAAAAAGCAGGTGCTACATCCAAGGAGAAACCTCTCGAGGAGCCCAGGCCCAATCCCCTCCCCCGCCACTTAACCCACTGGATCCCCTTAACCCACTGCAGCCACATTTCAACAGCCTTCAAAAAGCATTTCCAGACATTCTCATATGTAAATTTATGCACTAAGCTGACCACTCTCCAGGTGAGATTGGGTGAGGTGTGTGGTGTGTGGTGTGGTGTTCGGGGGGTGGTTGCTGCGGTGGCGGCGGGGGCGTTACCTCGGGCTCAACACGTAGTCGTAGGAGAGGCAGAAGAAGAGGCGAGCAAAAATTGATATATGCCTGGGTTATGGTAAAAATCAACTAATTGATCTGCGGCTAACATGATTTTTATCTTTTGAGAACTTAATTATTTTCTGTTTTTGTTTCGCCAGCCGTGCGAGTTGGGACTCCAATTTGAAATCGATATGGGACTGCGGCTCTATATATACGCATATATGCGCACATATCGATATCTTAACCAACTGACAGCGGACAGAAACAGCAACAGAAACCGAGATACTGGAGCGGATGCGTCGGAATGCGAAGGTCTTCGTTATGGGCCTCGATTTGAGCGGTTTCTTGATTGGAAATGGGGCTCGAAAGGCTTGCTAAATTGTCAGAGGCACCGCTTAGGGTTAGAATTTGATATCCGGAGTCTAGAGAGGAAATCGAAGGATTAATGGGTGGTAAAAAAAAAATACTTTGCATTTTTAGTGGTCTCAGGGAAAAATTGAGGAGAATTTGGTTACTATCTATATATCATTTACAGAATATAATTTATTATGTATATCATATAAAAGTATTTAACAATACCGAAAATTTAGGAAAGGAATAAAATGGAAAACCTTATACACCCCAAAAAAAAATCATCATAGAACCTACACGATTGTTACATGAATTCTATACTCTTGAGTATGAAAAATTTCTTACTAAGATGCTTATCAATTTAATACTACGAAAGTATAAATTTTATACTCATCTGCACCAATATTTCATAATAATCAGTAACGCGACAAACAGAAAAGCACTAAATTCCAGCTAACGCGATATGTTATCGAATTTTCGATGTAGGTTCGTATAAAAATAATACTCAAAAATACACAATTGAAACTATAGAGTATAAAAACTATACTTTTGATAGTTTGAAGTATAAAATTTATAGTAAACTCGTTAGACTGCTTGAGTATACTTTTAAGACAACGCGTAGAAAGGTTAAAGGGTTTTTTTTGGTGTAGGTATTATGATAACCCACCCCAATAAATAATACAAATTTACAAATTTCTTACTATATACATAAATTTGTGTTTAGTTAATAAAATCGATTAAAAACTATAAATAGCAATATCTAAGAAACAAATATTTTTAGTTAACACTTTCACAGACAAAAATGAAATAAATATATTTTTCTAAAAAAAAAGGTGTAAAGTCAAAAATATGCATTTCCATCCTTCATTGAAGCTCTCGAATATTTCTCCCAGTGTTGCGAAAATAATCAATCAACCCGTTACGATCCGTGTTGGTTTTGATATTGGTATTGGTGCTGGTTGGCCAAAAGCGATCGCCTTGAAGGGGGTCAAACGTGCGAATGGCCGAAATGGCGAAAATAACCAAAGCCAAAATCTAATTCTTGTCGACTACCTTAAATGATCAATAGTTTTATGTTGCGTTCCACAAATACGGCGCTGGAGAATCTATGCTAATTTTGCTGCGGTTCGATCAATATGCGAGTCAGCCTATGGCAGTTATCGGTATCGTTCGATTTGGCAATGGAATTAGGGTTCAATTTGAAAATACAAAACTTAGAAAACTCAAAGGCAAAGTAAACAAAAACCGAAGTCAAACACAAAAGTAAACTCACTCTTTTGGTCCTGATGCAAAGGCAAACGTATTTCCAGGCAAAGAGGGCACTCTGCTCTCTTTTTCTCTTTACTTCCAGTGAGAGTGTTATTTTTGGCGCCAAACTCCCGCAGCAACTGTGCGCGAAAGAGACGGAGTGACCTTAAGAGAAACACAGGGATGATGGTGGCTCTCTTAGCGCAGCTGATATTCCAGTTTCAATGGGTATGGGGTGGGAATTAGTGATGCCAACAGGCATCTCAAAAAAAGGACAGATTCCAGAAAAAACCAAGTAAGAAAGCAACAGCCGAGTTTGCTCGACTGTGAGATACCTGGTACCCAAAGCTTTGTGAATGAAATTAAGAGGCAAATTAATTTTTCAGTGCTCCGTCTAGCCTAAATTGCCTTAAGCGCGCATCGTATCTTTGAAATGATTAACCCGATCGTTTCTTAAAATAAGTTTTAAAACCATAAGATAAATCAATCATTTTGAATCTCCCCAGTTCGAAACCACGGTTCGAGACTCGAGCAACATTTATGATGATGATTAGATTATTAGATTTGTCTAATAATTCCCATATTTATGATCCGATTATACTTAAAGGTTTATGGATTTCTTGTAAAATTTTCTAATCTGTTACCGTAGAAAAATATGTTAATGAGATTTTCGTGCACTAGGGCTCCAGTGTGATTTTATTTGTAAGGATATTGATATTTCCTGAAAGAATATGTTTAATATTTTGCTTGACAATGACAGATAAAACTAAGGACTTACCTGTCCGGAAAAAGGACAAATTGTCAGTACTGTTTGGAATCTCTCTTATTCGCTCTCCCTCTCTCTTCTCTCAAAACCATTTTCAATCTCACTCTCCTTTTGCACTTGGCATCCGCCACTCGAATTCTTCACTCTGAACTCAGCAATGGAAGATGCTTTTTGGGAATTGCCGTCGGCAAATCATGGCCGCCTTCCTGTTTCACTTCCCTTTACAGTGGTGTGTTTGCGTGTGCAAGTACATATGTGTGTGTGAGTGTATGCCCGAGTGTGAGTGTGCGTGTTTCCGTTGTTTTATTTGGTTTTGGGTTTCCATCAATTTTGCGAACTTGAATAGCGCGGCCATTATTCATATTTCCTTTGGAAAAACAATCAAAACCAAATTGATTTCAGTTTTCAAGTTCAGCGACTTTATTGACTTTTATTTTCACATCCGAAAGTAATTTACCAATTTTGTTATATTAATTCAACATTTTATCACATTTTGTTATGTTCACTTGCCGACGGCAAAGCAAAGTGCAGATTCTTGAATTTGACTTAAAGTTTAAACATTTTGTATAGAAACAATTATATTACTAAAAGCGTTATGGCATATTCCATGCGGATTTAATTCAGTTTTGTTTTATTATTCGTGAAGTGGAAACTTAACAATAATCGATAGTCCAATTAATGTATTTTCATTAAAATTAGTAAAATACGAACATGTGGTAGAAATTTATTGTTATTTTAATAACAGTTTTCTAATAAATTTGGTATTGGCATGGTATTTTTAAAATATTGTTAATACGATAAAATTTATAAAAAAGAAAATCAGTACCAGTGGATGCACATTTAAAATCCCACTCTAACTAATTTAAATTCACATAATTTGTAATTTCATACCTAAGCATAAATCTTAATTTTTAATTCTTCATTTTGACTTGAATTAGTTTTTATTTAAGCCTGAAAAGACCCTAGAAAATATATTGAATTAATAAATGGAAACCATGGTACAATAATATATAATAAAATATTAAATGTTAAAATGTTTAATTATTGTCAAACAGTTTCAAGAACATTAATATTCATTTCATAAATATTGCTATTTCTATTTCTCCATCATTAAATTCGAGAGCACAGCGAGTCTGAATGCATATTTAAATACTTCCTAATGCCGCACATTAGCTTCTCGCCATCGGATTCATTAAGCAGCCTTTCATTTGGCTTTCAATCGATTCTCACATCAATTTAATGTGCACCCGAGGGCGCCAATAAACACTCAAGTTCACTGCTGCCTGCCACTGCTCCATCCCGTGGCCGCACTTGCCAAATATTGTTCTTGCGCTTCTTTAATTCAACTTTAGCTGGCTTTGGTTTTCGTTGCTGTCTCCTCCGGTCCTCCGGTCTTCCCTTCTTTTTTTGTTGGATGGAATTGGCACTTAAGTTACTCAAGTGGAAAAAAGTTTTTGTTTTTCGTTCACTCGATATAACTATACAAAAACGAGAAGAAGAACAAAAACAAACACGCACTCCGCACAAACAGACAAGCAGATAGGGGAGAAACTCCCGCAACCCGTCTCTATCGCTCGCTCTTTCTCCGGCTTGTCAGCTGGATTCCTTCATGGTGGTGGGGGGGTTACACCCAAGCCCCCTTCCCAGTCTGCCTGGACTATTTTCGCTTGCAAAACTTTTGCCGCCTCTTGTTGTTCAATTTTTTTGTTTTATTCGGCTTCGGCTGCTTCGCTTTTCCAATTCAATTGAAGGCTGACAGCGGCACAGAATTTTCATTATGAAATTGGATCGTTGTCAATTTTGGTTGGAAAGAAGCCGTTCCGCAGATACTTCTAAGGCCTTGGGCCGTTATGGTTATTACTGCGCTGGCCTGCGAATTGTTAGCACCTGTTTAGGCCTACAACTTTTTTATGGCCTCCTCTTTTTCATTACCTGTTTATCGCTGCATCTTTACAAATCGCTGTTCACCTTGAAGACGGTTCGAAAGTGGAAAGAAAAGGCTAGAGAAAAAAGACGGAGGAATACCGAAATTCCACTGTGCATCGCCTCCTTCTTCTGCTTCAGTTCATAAATTAGAGTTGTCTCCCCTCTTTTTTCTTCTTCTGCTTTTCAGGGGCATTGTGGGGTCTTAAAGGGGGGGGCCTTACCGGGTCTGGGGTCTTCAGTTAGCCAGAGCCAAAGCCAGTGATGTGATAATTGCGGCTTGGCTCAGCTTGGCTTACTTTGTTCGCCATTTAATTGTTAGTAATTTGTGCTTTCGCGTTCTCCCCTCTCCATTTTCCATTTAGTTTTCCCTTTTCATTTGCCAGTCATTTATTCATTTATGCAAGCTGGGGTTTTTCGTGTTTTTTTTCCCTCGGCGAAATTGTTCAACAAATTCTCGCTGGCACGCATTGCTGGCTACGGGGATGCCCTTTAATCCATTGTTATTGTTATTGCCGGCTTTCCTCCTCTGGGCTGCGCTTTTTTATTTGGTTTTTGTTCACTTTCCTGGGTGGCAATTGCAATGAATGTTGTTGTTATTCTGGCTTCACTTGCACCTTTACGCTTCGTGGTTTGTGTCTAAGCTTTGACGTGGACTTCCTTTTCATGTTAACGGAAGCGTAACAACAACAAAATAAGCGTAAATAATATTACGGGGGAGCAGAAGCAGCAGATGCTGAGAGCGGCCATAACCGAAGCGGTACGATACGAAGATGGCCAAAAACAGAGCTGGGCTATCAGGTGCCTTTAATGAGGTAACCAGAAGTTAAACAGAATAAGCCTAAAATAGTCATTTGGGAAAGCCAATTTCCTACTTATAGTTTGTCGTTATACATAATCCTGCTTGATTTTTAATAAGTGAGGTATCACTATCTCTAATTTAAGAAAACCACAACTTAATCAATATAAATACTTCATATTTAATTTATTTCATTATATTACTTTATTAACTATTATTTATTATTACTATATTAACTTTACTTGATTCGTGTGCAATTATGTACACCCAAAAAAAAATCATCATATAACCTATACGATTGTTACATGAACTCTATACTTCTGAGTATGATAAATTTCTTAATAAGATGCTTATTAATTTGATACTACGAAAGTATACATTTTATACTCATCTGCACCAATATTTCATAATAATCACTAACTAAAACAGAAAAGCACTAAATTCCAGCTAACGCGATATGTTATCGTATTTTCGATGTATGTATGTATGTAGGTTCGTATAAAAATAATACTCAAAAATACACAATTGATACTATAGAGTATAAAAACTAAACTTTGGAGTATACATTTGATATTTTTAAGTATAAAATTTATACTAAACCCGTTATACTGCTTGAATATACTTTTAAGACAACGCGTAGAAAGGTTAAACACTTGTTTTTTTTTTTTGGGTGTATGTATAATGATAATTAAAATCGATTTAATCAATAACTGCATAAAATTGATAGAATATGAAAGTCCTTAGATACTAGCTAAGTATATCACAAGATGCACCAATTGAGAGGCCACTGTATTCCGACAATCCCTAAAAAATAAAGTCAAGTTCTTCTGTGCAAAATTCCCTTGTCGCTGGTTCCGAGAAACAAAAACAACGGCGAACCCGAAAAAAGAAGCTGAACAAAAATTGTTACCGAGAACATTTAAAGAACCTCGGAGACCGCAAAAGAGGAACTTTGACATTTTCCCTTTTTGTGATCAACGTCTGCGTTCTCTTTCCCTCATCCCCCAGTAAGCCTCCCGCTCTGGAAAGGCCCCCGTCCCCGTTCGCCCGCCACCCATGTCATTGTGTTGAACGTTTTCATGTTTTTGAGCGCCAAAACTTTTTTGGGATTATTTTTGTGCGACTTTTCGGGCATGTGAAGCTGACTTTTTGACTTTTTCGGTAGAATAACATGGACTTTTGTTTCATCTCGGCTTCTCCTTTTCTTTTGCACTCCGATTCGTGTGTGTATATTTCGGAGTTTATTCATAGTTTTGTGGAGCTTTCGGCATGTCACCTTTTATTTTTTCCCTTTGCGTTGGGTTTGCATGTCAGAAAACTGAAACTGTCATTGCGGAAATGGAAAATTGTTTTCTCGATGGGTAACAACTTTGACCTTCACACTCTGATGAGGTGCCACGCCCCCTATTTGGGGGCTGCCTGATCCACATGTGCCACCCAGCCCGCCTTGGCATTTGTCTTTTGACGATGCCCCATAAATCAAAGTCGCAGAACTACACAAAACAGAAAAGTGTCAGGCTCGTGCAAATTACTTGGAAGTTGACATTCCCGAAAAGTATTTTTTGGCGTGGCCTCGGGGAATCGCTTAGCATACAAAGCATACAATGCTCACACAAACACGTGACTAGCTCATTTGCTGTCCCCTTCAGGCCTCCCACTAGTTGTCTTGCTCGCACAAAGCGACGGCTTAGCAAAGCGGAGCAACATGTGTGGGTGTCTCATCCAGTCGCGCGGGAAGTGAGAGATGTGCATTATTGAGAGATGTGATTGCAGTGGGGATGGAAGA
Source organism: Drosophila asahinai (assembly GCA_008042795.1). Classification (NCBI taxonomy): domain Eukaryota; kingdom Metazoa; phylum Arthropoda; class Insecta; order Diptera; family Drosophilidae; genus Drosophila; species Drosophila asahinai. The sequence continues at coordinate 17,267 of VNJZ01003481.1, forward strand.
AATGTTTCTTAAACATTAAATGTATTGTAAAGCTTTTCTAATAAAATATATATTATCACGTACAAGGTAATCCCATCAAAGTTTTAAAACTCATATAAATTACAATTTTCTCGCAATTCTAAAATATATAATTTTGTATTTATATAAAATAAGTTCATCATCACACTCTCTCTCATTTTCAAGTTCTGTGATTAAACAAAGGATTTTATTTACATATGTGATTCATAAATATTTCTTTCTCTCTTTTCAAAAATTCATTTATTCTTGTTTAATTGTTGTTAAATTAGTTTCCTTTCTTTTAGTTCAATCTCCAAGGTCGCCTTCAATAGATATATTTTTACCGCCTTTTGTCCAATCTTCCAATTCCGAGTTATAATTCCCTATCAGCAAAGTTTTTAGAATAATAATAGATGGAACACAAAAAACCCCGAACTTTGATATTGATATCGGGGGCAGGCATCCAAACGCTCAGCAACCGGAAAATTACGCTAATCAGTCGCTCCACTGGCGATTAGCGAATACAGAACGAGAGCCAACAATAAATAAATAAATCAAATTCACAACAAACAATGGGAGGAATAGGAATAAGCAGAAGGCGGCACAGCGAAAGAGGGCAAAGTTTGCCAAGTGATTTGGATAAGTTCGATATTGCGTAGGCCAGTCTATAAGTTAGGGGGAAGCTCATCAGCGGATTATGTGGAGACTGGCCAACAAATATTTTGACATTTTTCCAGCAGCAGCCATAAATCACTCAGCAAGCGGGCGACCGAGCGAGAGCAACGGACGACTGACATGATTTCTGTGCGCCGGACTCATAATTAGAAAATTAGTTCAAGTAACTCTAGTCATCAGTGAGAGGGTAAGAAAATAAGGGAACATTAAGCTAAATGAGAAGCTCACACAAAGTTTGCAGTTTCTACGGATTAAAGCTTACCACAAAATGGCTAATACGAATGAATTTAAAAATGTATCTCCTTATTAATAAAAGAGAGAGAGAGCCAGCCGCTGTCTTTTACGCACACAGTCGTCGTCAGCAAAAAAAAGGACGGCATATTGCAAGTCAAATGTATGGACGTTCGACATCTTAGTGATTTTATTGGTCTTTGGGACAACTTTTAGTAATTTATTGAAACAAATTTGAGATAAAACTACACGTGATCATATAATGGCTTAATAATCCTACCAGTCCATGGCTTTATCTTTCTATATATTTCTCTATCACCCGCTCTATTTCCCATCATTCTCCGTTGGCCTTCCTGCGGATTGTCAAGTGCTAAGTGCTCGAGAGTGGCGAGCTGCGCGTCACATGAGCAACTCCAGCACTTTGACAGACTATTATGCGAGAAAGGTTTCTTTCACTTTCCATGGCAACTGGCGGGACTGAGAAGCCGAGAATCGGGGAAACACGGAACCGATCCGGAGAAACGAGAAGTGAGAAGCGGAGGAGCGAAAGATGTTCGAGTCGCTGCGGAACTGTCATTTCCGTTTTACTTGTAAAATGAACATGGAAGTATTTCGAGTCAGCCGACAAAGTGGCAGCAGTAGGTAGAAGTTGCACTGGAAGAAAAACTAAAACTAACAAGATAAGACCGTAATTATAAAACTTGTTATCAGTGTTTGAAGGATCCTGAACGTTATTACAGACTGAATTGATGTAGGACATGGGGTATATTCTAACCAAGAGATGATAGTACGCACAGGTATCAGTTTTTAATGGCTGATTTATTGTGACTAAACTAAGGGCGTCCCCAACATAATTTTTATACCCAAATGTACGTTGAAGCACCCCATATCTATGATATTTTTTTTTTTAATTCTCTGGAAGGGCCTCCGTTAATAAAAAATTACCGAATATTTTAAAAACATAAATATATTTGTAATATGGCATAAACGTGGTAAGACTATTACCATAAATCCCATTTGGGCTTATGGATTTCTCACGTTTATGCCATAATACAAATATATTTCTGTTCTTAAAATATTCAAAGTCCTTCTATATCCATGGCTACCTTTAAAAAAGTAATCCAATATTTTTCCTCTGTGCATAGCTTATGGAGGAGCTGAAGCGGGCGGAAAGGCAAGGAGCAGCTGACGCTGACTTGTTATATACTAAACTGCCCGAGGGGCTGGGATCGGGGATCGGGGATTGGGGATCGGGGAAGCGGTAAGCGGAAGGATGAACCAGGCCAGACAGACAGACAGAGACAGGGACAGACAGGCGGACGGAGCGAGAGGGAGACAGACACAAAGGGGCGGGCGGACGGACGGACGGATGGACGGACAGTTGCGTTTAACGTTTTTCGCAAAAACTTTTCGCTCCGCTTTCGTTGTATATTCTGCGCTAAAGGAAATTGTCGGCGATTCACAGACGGAACGAAGGCAGTGTTGCCAAGTACAGATAAAATTTCAGAATATATGTAGATAGCTCAAAAAAGCTCATGAAAGTATCGAAATATAGCAATAAATAGAAAAACTTATAGTTGGGTTTAAAGAGTGTTTCCCAAATTAGAATGATAATGGTTCTTAAAAACCTGTAATCAATACAGGTTAAATTAGATTACAGAACATGTGTATCAATATTTAACCCACTAGCTTCGACTTTAAATATTGAACAGTTCCTTAGTTGTTTAAAATTAAATAAAATTAAGCATTTTATAGAAATAGTACAAACATTTTTTATCTTCCAAAGAAGTGCTTAAATTCTACAATTGCAAAAATACCTTAACAATTCAGCAGATTCCTTTTCAGCCCCTTAAAAGTAGCCATATTTTAATAGAAGATAGCCAAGTTGGTAGCACTCGAGGGCGGCCAGGGAGCGGGTGGTTGGAAGGCGGAAGGAGCCGCTGGGGAGGAGGGTGTTTCAGGGCAGCAACAACGCAGCCAAGCATTTCGCACTGTTCCCGCTCCGAAGGTAACAACGCAAGAAAATGCCAGGCAACAAGACAAGCAGAACTGACGTAAAAAGATTTTTGTGTTTCCCCCTCGGAGCAGCCTGAAATACCCCCTCCACCAGCCCCCTTCAGGGGTGGCGTCTGGCCGGATTGAAGCCTCATCATGGAGCTTTCGTTCCCAAACGATAAATGCGAACGCGATCTTTAAGCGCTGTCCACGCAGCGAAGTCCATTACGGAAAATGTTGGTGGGGCAAGAAAATATCTACGCGTGCGACTTTCGATTGGAAAAATAATGAAATGGGGAAAATTTTAATTAAATGTTAAACATTTCCAACATTTCGGATTGGATTTAGGCTGCTGGCAGAGTGGTTCAATAAGTTTCTGGATTAAAAATGAAATTTTTAATATGCGGGTTCAAATTCAGCATCATTTTTTTGTAATTGTAAAATTGGAATTTAAGCCATAATTTGTTTTAAAATTTCACTTGAAATCTCTCTTACAAATTATCGTTAATAATTGGCAACAACATATGCAAATGGTTCGTTCTTAAGCTCCCTAAAGCATAAATTGTATATACGTGGGCTGCTACATATATTTCTGGCCTAATAATGAAAATACGAATATTTATTAAGGAAAATAGTTTGATTGTTTTTCAAAATATTCTCCATCAAGATTTACACACTTTTGCATGCGCTCAAACCAATTTTCGAAGAACTTTTTCCACTCTGATTGACACACCTCAAAAACATGGTTTTTGAATGCTTCAACAGCATCTTCTGGCGACGAAAATCGTTGACCACGCATTTTCTTCTTGATGTGAGGGAATAAAAAGAAGTCATTTGGTGCCAAGTCAGGACTGTACGGCGGATGACCCATCAATTCGACGTTTTGGCCAGTCAAAAAGGCGCTGGTTTGAGCCGATGTGTGAGAGCTCGCATTGTCATGGTGCACAATGATTCGTCTTCCCTTGTTCGTTTTTCGAATTTCACCGAAGACTTCAGGCAAACAAATGGTGGTGTACCAATCAGAATTGACCGTCCTACGTTGCTCAAGAGGAACAGTAGCCACATGACCAGTTTTTGCGAAGAAACAGGCGACCATTTGCTTCGAAGTGCTTCTTCCACGAACAACTTTCGTTGGATTTGGCTCGTCTTGGAAGACCCACACGGTCGATTGCTGTTTTGTTTCGGGCTCATACGCATAGATCCAT